>JAHREE010000061.1:2354303-2432498 GCA_033628505.1 Tringa tobata
TACATATAGTTTTATTAAAATATATAAAAACAGTAATTACTATTATTAATAATAAAAATGTCTGTAATTGTTATAGCAGTTACTTTAAAGCATTACTTTGGTTTAGATACTTTTGATAATAAATGCAAGAAAAAGCGGCTTGAAACAGTTACAGTGTGTTACTACCATTTCACCTGGACACCGTCCTTGTATTTCAGTGTCTGAAAGGGGAGCCAGTAATGAAATTTGTGGTCTGGTGGGGGAGGGTGCATGGATGTGTGTTTAGCAATGCACTGCTATGTCAAGCTGTGTTACTGTTACATGTGCATGAACTGCTAAAGTTGGCTTTTTTAATTGTTTTGATTTCACAATCCCCCCTGAAGATTGCAAGGATTATAGCTGTGCTATTTGAGTGTATCTTGTTAGCAGTAAGGAGGATGCTGTCCCGAGTGATAAATAACAAAGCAGCACTTTTGACATCTTGAACACTTCACTCTCTCTGTGCCATCCTCCTCTCCGAAGTTTAGGTACAACTCCAAACTCCGGATGTTATTAAACTTTGACCCTATGAATAGCTGATAGAGTTCTTGTAGCTTTCAGTAGTAGTGGAATTGCTGAAGGAATGGTCAAAGAAAGCTTCAAGCAGGAAGATTTATCATATAATTCTGATTTTGACCTTATTATTAGAATATGATAAGCGTAAGGATTCTATGCTGTTCCATTCCCCTATTTTGGACTGCTGCAGGGGACATAAATGTCCATGATTCAGTGAAATCCACAATTTCTGCAACTGTCTGGCCAAGTGAAATAACATAATTCAATAGTGTAATCTGAGATGTCTTTAAAGGGAGATTGCATCTCCTTGAGGCCTTACTGAATTCAGAAAGTGCAAAATGGAAAGGTGTGTTCTGGCTTATAGTCAGTACAGGAGCGGGTTTGTCCTAGAATCTTCAAATATTTGCTATTCTGTCTTCTTGAAAGCTTGTTACGTTTATATTAGACACCCAAGTACCATAACTTAAGATAGCTCCCAGATCAATAACTAAGGTACTGACTGACATAAGAAGCTGAGGAGTTCTTAGTCATTTTAGTTGGCTTTGGTTTGGAGCTCACTACATAAACGATCAAGTTGAATCCTATCAAAAATTCGAGGTTCTGAAGGTGAGAAGTTAGCGTACAGGGCAAACACCCATTCCCAGAGGTTTGCATAGCGTGTCCTTTTTGTTTATTGCAGCTTCTGTAGTAAGTCTAGAATTCCTGTTCTTTACTTTGAAAGACTAAAAAGAAAGACTTTGGACTTCCCTTCTTATACACAAGTTCAGAGTCCTTGAATAGAGGACAGAAGGCAAGTTTTGTACCAAACCATTCTGAAGAATATATGGGTGTTACTTCTGTAATGTTTTTAACTAGTTGAGCTGATGTAGCTAGTCTAATGTCGTCTCATCAGCCAGTAATGTAAAGCAAAATGCATGTGTCGTGTTTTGATGATTCAGTTCCTATATTTTATAAGAACAGATTTCTTTTTCTAAATATTTGGATTTTAATAAAACCATATTTTGAATAAAAGTTAGCTTGCACGGAAGAGGTAGCCGACAATATTATCAGAAAGCTTGTTTAGTGGTTATAGTCAAGTCCCAGAGGCTTTTGGGTTTCAAATCAAGCTGTTTTTTCATTTCCAGCTAATAGTTCTTATAAGCATGCAGTTTAGTTTTTTGGTCTTATAACAGTCAAAAATTGGAAATAGGATCTTTACTTTAGTAACTGGCATATAAGGCTTAATTTTTGAAACCCAAACATTCCAGATGTCATTGGAGCTTGCAATGCAGGTTCCAGAGGATTTTACAGGAGCTTGAATGTTGTAAACATAAGATGTAGCATTACTTTAATTCTGCCATTTCTGTAACTTTGTATACATCCTCTTTAATTTTTCACATGAACATACAAAGGTTAAAATATTTGTGAAGACTTTGAAGGTTAAGGGTACTTTTAGCGCTTCACTCTCTTCTGTGACGCTATTACTGTCATGGAAGTTTTCAACATATATATTGCAAAGCTATGCTTGGGACATGCACATAGCGTAAATTTAGAAGAACTGGCTTTAGACCTATGGAGAAACTCTAGTATTTCTCTGTAGGTGTTAATTTTAGTATCCATAGTTGAAATTCTGGGCATGTTTCAACATACACATGAGACATTAGAGTTACATATGTCAGTCCAGAACTCTGACCAGGTTCTAGATATGGCAGGCAAGGAGGGTGTAATGTTTTAATATCAGTTGCAGATATTCAACATTACATGGCAATCTAATTTTGCAGAGCAATATACTGGAATCACAACACAATCGTAATATAGAAATTGCACTGTGACAGTGGCTGTCACCAGCCAGTGCGGGTATGAGCAACCGCACAGTCTTTTGTCCTGAGCCCGGTAAAAACCCACATGGTTGGCCTGTGACTGACCAAGCTTCTCTGTGGTGTAATGGATCTGTCCAGCTTGTCTAAGATAGAAGATTCAGCATGCAAATTTGTAACTCTTGAGTATTCTTCCACCACCATCTCCCTTGCCTGCCCTCCATCCCTCCCTGGTGGCTGGCGGGAGCTGCCTGGCCCAGCAGACAGTACACTCCCACAGCAAGTCTGCCTGTTGCAGTGCAGGATTTGTAGGAGAATCTCTAGTCCTTTGTACTAAACCTTGAGCTTCCTCGATGATGGGAGTAACCTGATTTGCTCCTTTTCTTCATAAACAGGTCGTCCATTCTGGGGGTGTATCTACTGGTTTAGCTGGAAATTTAGTTTGGAGATCAATTAGGTCACTCTAAGACAATAAACTGTCTCACAAAGTTTGATGTTTGCTCAAATTTTATCATGGGAGCAGCCGATTTAAAGTTAACATTTGTTTCCTGGATAGCATGAATAATCATGAGTGCTGTGGTTCAGCCCTGTCTGGCAACTAAGCACCACACACTGCCTCTTGCTCACTTCCTGCCATCCCCTGGTGGGGTGGTGGGAGAATCGAAAGGGTAAAGTGAGGAGAAAAAAACCCTCATGGGTTGAGATAAAAACAGATTAGTAATTAAAAAGAGATTATGATAATAATAATTTAAGAAAATGTGAGGAGAAAAAACCAAACATAGATGAGAGAGGAAAATAAAACCCAAGAAAGACAAGTGATACAATTGAAAAACAATCGTTTACCACCAACCAACTGATGCCCAGCCAGTCACTGAGCAGCTGCCCTCCTACCCCGAACCCCGCCAGCCTCCCCTCAAGTTTTCTGCTGAGCATGACATCATATAGTCTGGGATGTTCCTTTGGTCAGTTGGGGTCAGCTCTCCGAGCTGTGTCCCTTCCCAAGTTCTTGTGCAGCTCCAGTCTGGTCACAGAAGTAAGTCATCCCTATAAGTCACCCCTACACATGTGGGAATTGGATATTATCTGAGGCTGCAATCTTCATTCTAAGAACTTAGTTTGATTTTCCTAGCTGTGCACATCGCCTTTTATACATCATGTTCTCTTTTGTAACGTTTTTCTATCACAGTCATCTCTTTCTTGCATATCTCCTCTGCTGACTTCTTTACTACTGCTCACAAGTAGCTTTCTAACAGCCAGCACGAGCCTGCTTTTCCCTTTTCCTCTCTCCAACTTAGTAGAAGCTTTCAATTTTTCATAATTGTTCCAAAATATCACTGGGATCAGTGCAATGTTCTTCTATCCTACTTAGGATTTCTTCATCCCTCTTTTTCAAATATATCAGTTGGCTTTTTCCAGCCTTTATTAGCATGCACAATGTTTTGCATCTTCTAAACAGTAAGGGGCCTGTCTACAGACAATCTTTTCATTACTTTTCCTTACTCACAGTGCAAGTCACCTCTCTTAGGCTCTTATTCATGACTGAAGTACTAAATCAGTGTTCCCAGTATTCTTGAATTGTTAGTAAATAACATTCACCCTATTATGTCACAGACTGTCATGGCCATGACACTAGTTAGCATCAAGAGTCTACTACTGTCCTGACTAGGTTCTCTTACACATTGCTCACAAGGAGGGTTTAATGTTTTGATAACTTCTCTTTTTTAAAAGTTTTTTTTGACATTGCAGTATAGTTTTTGATTAGTAGAATGTTACAAACATAAACCAACCAGTACTTAGTAGAATATAATCATTGCAATATGCAATTGCATCTTAATACAAGTGTGATTCTGTTTGCTGGTCTCTGTAACATACTCAAAGTCACAGCACTGGGTGTCCCCAGTTTCTGGGAAGGAATACATGGGTTCAAGCTAGCTCAAGCCTGTTGCTCTTCTCACAGCTCTTTCTGTTCATTGTTCAGTTTCTATATGCTGATTTGGGCTGAGATGTGTGTATAATTCCCCAGTGCTGGTCTTGCTAACTCAGGAGGATGTATATTTGTACCTTTTTGATTAATTCAAGGATGAAAAGTTACACAGCCAGTTGATTCACGTAACTTTTGTAGCTGATTGATTATCTCAATTGTTACAGCTGTTTTCCTAGAACAAAGATCACACAGGCCCCTGTTGTGTTAAGTTTCTCTTTCTTTTTAATGCTTGTGGTCAATCACTCTTGCTCAACCCTGAGCTTCACCAACTTGTAGCCTGTGTCTGTCTCTGCTGAGCATTCTCACATTGTAGCAGTTAATGGATCAGGCATAACACGAAGTGTTTGGTTTCTTTACATTTTAACATTCAAAAGGAAGACTTGTATGAGATTTTCTTGGGGCGTTATATAAATGCTTTATTTTTCAATAATTCCATCCTCATTTATGCTGTAGGTCATGCAGGAGTGTCTGCCAGCATGATGAAGAAAAGAACTTCCCACAAGTAAGTATTTTTACTTACTATTTTTACTAAAGTATAGTTCTCAGTAACTGGAAGTACTGTTGTGGAAATATATCTAGTATTGTTCCACTCACTTTGTTCCTGAAAATCGTGTGGAGTAATGTTCAGTCTGTATATGTGTGTAGAGTCAGACATCTGATTCTTTCAGGAGAGTGGTAGGAAAGAATGCCCCAAAAATAGAGTTTTAAACATTATTTTTACTGCTAATATGAAATTATCCTTGAATACAATTGTGTAGTTCTTTCTGGAATTCAGACAGAAGGAGTTGGGAGCCAGAAATTAGCCACTTGTACTGTAGGATCTCTCTTCTCTGGCACAGAGTTCATGCATTGTCACCAGGCCAATAAAAACAGCAAAGCATGCTTACTAATAACCCAGTCTGAGCTATATCAGGAAATAATTTTAGAAATACCTAATGTTGCATTCACTACAACTGTAGTTTTGAAAAGGATTTTAAAAAATAAAGAATAATAAAATAAAGAATATACTGAAATACTTCTGTAAAGAGTCTGCTATTTGTGTGTGAAGGATACCTGCTTATACTACACATATATGACATGTATTTTTCCCTCCACAACATTTTTAAATAGTAGCAGCTGAACATTGATGAGTAGCTGGGTGAAAATAGAGGCAATGTTCAGGTGATAATTTGTCTTGGTGTCAGACAGTGAGATACCATATCTTGCTACATCTCTGGTGGGAGAAATCTAAGCTGAGTAAGAGTGAAACTTATTTAAATATTCCTAGTTGTATTTTAAGCATAAACTTGTATAGTGGTGCATCAATGAAAAGCAATTTGTTTGGCAGCTGTATTTTTTACAATTAATGTAGTTAATCACTGCTAATAGTGTTAACTGTTTCTCAGAGACAACATCTGATGTAAAACTATTCTAATCCTTTCCACCAGCTCATCATTATCGATTTTTGTCTATATTCATAGCAGGCAAAGAGAAACATTTATTTGTATAGGGGCAGGTAGAGTTGGTTAAAACTTAATTTCTCTTGTTCTCTTTCAACCGCTCAGAGAAAGGAGTGTATGATGGGAAGACTATCAGAGGTGGGTTGCCTTTTGTACTTGAGGGTGGCTAGATTTGTCTTTATTGTTGTGGTATTATACACTTTTAAAAATACCTAAATAGGCTGTAAATTTGTTAGCATAAGGGCTTATATGGAGCATAGGAAGTTTTGATCCTAAGTGACATGCTTTTGAGGCATTTAACTTAGTTTTATGCTCCTTAGTTTTATGTTAATTTAGCCTAGTTTAATTGTTTATTAATTAATTAGCAGAGGTTTTATTTTGTGCTGCTCATTGACTTTTCTGAGAATGAGGCAGAGCAGTAGACCATAAACAAGTAGAATATGAATGACCATGTAATAATGTATGCTGGTACTGCTCTGAGCTGTTGTCGTGGTTTGGCCTCAGACGGCAACAAAGAACCACGTGGCAGCCGCTCGCACAGACCCGAGTCCCCACCGCCACCCCGGCCGGGAGGGGAAAATCGGGAGAAAAAGGCAAAACTCGTGGGTTGAGACAAAGGCAATTTAACAGAACAGCAAAAGGGAGCAAGATACAACAACAACAGTAACAGAAACAGAGGAATATACAATCGCGATTACGGTACCGCCACTCGCCGACCGCACCCGAGGCGCCCCCCGACCGCTCTCCTCCTTTCCGGGGACTTCCTGTCCCTCCCCTTCCGCGGCTAGCTCAGGCTACCCCTTGGGCATGGCTCACATGGGATGGAATACCTGTGTCCCTGCTAGGGCCTGGGGAGAATTAACCCTATCCCCGCCAGACCCAGGACAGCTGTTATGGTAGACTATGAGTTAGTAATACATACTTTGTCACTGATTTAGTTATTTATTTAGTTATTCTTCATATAAAATAAAAGAGGAACAAGCCTACTGGCACTCAAAGGCCATTTAGGAGATTTTAAAGTAGCTTCAGAAGGTTTGTGGCAGAGGAGGGAGCCAAGAGGGTGGAACAGGGCATGACTTCAGTAATTGAGGATGTGATAAGATGAGCAGCATGGATGAATCTTCTGAACTTCTAATGGTAGTAAGTGTTGAGCCTTTTGGAAAGGGCTCCCATTTTCTTCAAAGTGCTTTGTCAATGAGTGGTGGTGGTCTCTGCCAATGTGAAGCTGACCTCACTGGCATCAAATCAGTCAGATACCATTCTTTCCAGCTTTGGTGCATGAGGAAAGAGTACAAGAAGTAGTGTAAGTATAAAAGAATCCTGTCTCATAGGCTCTCCAGATCTCTCATAGTTGGCCATTCAAGGACTTTGAGGTGCAGGTTATACCTGCAATTAAACTACAGGTGAACGTAACCGTTTTGAATCCCACTTTAAGCTAACTTGTAATCTTGATTCCTGCAGCATCTGGAGATGAAATTCACAACTGTATGATGGGTTTTGAGGGAATGCAGAAAGTACTTTTAAACTTCTGCCTCAACTACTGTGCCTCATAGTCTGAATATTGTGAAAAGCAGTTGATAACAATTCTGTCATGACCATTCTTCTATTAACGGTAGTCTGTAATAAGATCACAATTGTAATAAGTTTTGGGAATTATTTCTCTGTGTGGCACGATGAAAGACTTCAATTTGTACCGAACATTGCTGCTGTACTGCATTTACATTTTTACAGTTTTCCTTCCTGATTTTCACAGTTCTGCCTTTTTTTGCACATCTGAGGGATATGGTTTTCTTTCACTCTTCTGGTTTTTTTGTTAGTTCTACCCTGTGGTGTTTTTCTGAGATGAGATGGTCAGAAACAAAAACCAAACAAACCAAAAAAACCCCAACAATAATAATAAGCCAACAACCGAACCTAAATGGATAACTTTACTTAATAGGTAATTGGGAATTGCCATTTTCCTTTTTATAAATGCTATCTTGTCTTTTAAGCATAACCCTAAAATAACGGCTGATTTTTGTACTACTGGTCTTACGCAGTTCTGCACTTCATTGGTTTCCCTGGTAGCACTGCCAAATAAAAGTTTTTGTGAGGACCATATAAGTACAACTTCAAAATCTGGGAAGACTTCTTTCTGCCTGTGTAGTCTCTAGAAAGTTTCTAAAGTATCTGGTTCTGATAATGAAATAAATATAGTTTTCACATAACTAGGTTTTACTTAGCAGCTTCTGCCTTCAAGATAGGGAAGAGGATCTGAAACTTTTGGGGTCTGAAGGGCCATTTACAATGGGGATGTGTCTGATGTGTCAAGAGCTATTTCCAGGACGTGCTATTTTCTGTTTTTCCTGGCTTCATGTTTTACACGTCTAGGAAAATTGTTATCCAATCTTCAGGAGCAAATCTTTGTGAAATTTTAAAGAAAATTTTAATAAAACAGAAGGAAAAAAATGTTGGGCCTTCTGGATATAGCAACATAGAAGCTTATGTACATTAGTATTACTTCGTGTATCACAGAAGTAATCTCCTTGTTGAGGAGATGAGGTTTGAGTTGTTTACTTGGTTGTCTGACATGGAAGTATATGCATAGCTATTATTTATTGATAGTTAGAAACCTATGCTTGCTTTTTTACTACATGTTCAGATGCAAGAAATAGGTATTCCTTGGTATTTTACTAGTTTGAAAATCTCATTTCTTATAATATGAATTTGGCTGGTGGGGAATATCAAGCTCAAGGGTAGCCTTGGCTGCAGTGATCACGATGTGATGAATTTCAAGATCCTTAGGGCAGCAAGGAGGCTACATGGCAAACTTACTAGCCTGGACTTCAGGAGAGCAGATTTTGGAGTCACGAGAGACCTGATTGGCAGGGTAACATGGGAAAAAGTACTGGAGGAGAGAGGAGCCCAAGAAAGCTGGTTAGTATTCAAGAATCACCTTCTCCAAGCTCAGGAGAGGTGCATCCCAAAAAAGAAGTCAGGCAAAAAAGCCAGGAGGGCTGCATGGATGAACAAGGAGCTCCTGCATAAGCTCAAAACCAAGGAAGCCTACAAAGGGTGGAAGCAAAGATGGGTAGACTGGGTGGAATATAGACAAACTGTTTGAGTGGCCAGGACCCAGATTAGACAATCTAAAGCCCAGATAGAATTAAATCTGACCAGGGACATCAAGATAATAAGAAAAACTTCTATAGATATGTCAGGGATAAAGGCAAGGCTAGGAAAAATGTGGGCCCTCTCTGGGAGGAAAAAGGAGGCCTTGTCACCCAGGATATGGAAAAGGCTGTGGTACTTAATCACTTTTTTGCCTTGGTCTTCATTGGTAAGGGCTCTCACCACACTGCCCAAGTTGTGGAAGGCAAAAACAGGGGCTAGGAAAATGAATATCTACCCCCTGTAGGAGAAGATCAGGTTCTAGACCATCTAAGGAACCTGAAGGGTGCATAAGTCCATGGAACCTGATGAAATCCATCCACGGGTCCTGAGGGAGCTGGTGGATGAAGTTGCTAAGCCACTTTCCATTATATTTGAGAAGTTGTGCAGTCTGGTGAAATTTCCACTGACTGGAGAAGAGGAAACATAACCCCCAATTTCCAAAAAGGAAAAAAGGGAGACCTGGGGAACTATAGGCTAGTCAGTCTTACCTCTGTGCCCAGCAAGATTATGGAGCAGATCCTCCAAGGAGGTGATTGGAGACAGCCAACATGGCTTCACTAAGGGCAAATCATGCCTTACGAATTTGGTGACCTTTTACGATGTTGCCACAGCATTGGTAGACAAGGGCAGAGCAACAGACATCATCTGCCTGGACTTATGCAAAGCGTTTGACAGTGTCCTACATGACATCATGGCCTCTAAATTGGAAATACAAGGATTTGATGGATGAATCACTCAGTGGATAAGGAACCGTCTGGATGGCTGCACTCAAGGGGTTGCGGTCCACAGCTTGATGTCGAAGTGGAAGGCAGTGATGAGTGGTGTTCCTCAGAGGTCGGTACTGGGACCAGTGCTGTTTAACATCTTTGTTGGTGACATGGACAGTGGGACAGAGTGCACCTTCAGCAAGTTTGCCGATGACACAAAGCTGTGTGGCGCTGTCAACATGCTGGAGGGAAAGGATGCCATCCAGAGGGACCTGGACAGGCTTGAGAGGTGGGCTTGTGCAAACCTCATGAAGTTCAGCCAAGCCAAGTGCAGGGTCCTGCACCTGGGACATGGCAATCCCAGGCAGAAATCCAGGTTGGGAGGAGAATGGCTGGAGAGCAGCCCTGAGGAAAAGGACTTGGGAGTGTTGGTGGATGAGAAGCTTGATATGAGCTGGCAATGTGCACTTGCAGCCCAGAAAGTCAACCACATCCTGGGCTGCATCAAAAGCAGCACAGCCAGCAGGTCAAGGGAGTTGACTCTGCCCCTCTACTCTGCTCTGGTGAGACCCCACCTGGAGTACTGTGTCTAGCTCTGGAGTCCTCAACACAGGAAGGACATAGACTTGTTGGAATGGGTCCAGCTGAGGGCCATGAAAATGATCAGAGGGCTGGAGCACCTCTCCTATGAAGACAGGCTGAAAGAGATGGGGTTGTTCAACCTGAAGAAGAGAAGGCTCCAGGGAGACCTTATAGTGGCCTTCCAGTACCCGAAGGGTGCCATCAGGAGAGATGGGGAGGGACTTTTTATCAGGGAATGTAGTGATGGGACAAGAGGTAATGGTTTTAAATTGAAAGAGGGCAGATTTAAATTAGATACTAGAAAGAAACTCATTACTCTGAGTGTGGTGAGGCACTGGAACAGGTTGCCCAGAGAAGTTGTGGATGCTCCATCCCTGGATGTGTTGGAAGACCGGACTTGGATGGAGTTTTGAGCAATGTGTTCTAGTGGGAGGTATCCCTGCCCATGTCAGGGGTGTTGAAACTTGATGATCTTTAAGGTCCCTTCCAACTCTAACCATTCTGTGATTCTATGTAGCTTTTTTGCCATCATATTTTTTAGAATGAGTGGAACACTTAGTTGTTCCAATTTAAACATTAAAGTGGATTGTGCTTTATAGGCAGGAAATAAAATTGATAGTGAAGTAGAACATGAACAGTGTTATGTTTACCTTTATCAATGATGAGATGATGAGCAGCATAGATGAACTTTAAAAATTACATTGTTATATCTATTTTAACTTCTTTTATATTCAGTTATTCTGCTTTAGAATGAAATTATGATTCATTAGAACTAAATAAATGAAATGCATGCAAAACAAACACATTTTTATTGTCGAGAACCAGGTTTCTGATCTCATTTTGTGATAGTAAACTATTACTGAGGCTATTACCATTTAAAAATATATATATATGTGAGCAGGAACTAGAATTTGAAAGTGCATTCCAGTTTCTGCATAAAATTAGAGCCAACTTTGTGGAAGAATGCCTCTTAACTGGAGGAGTCCCTGTAATAACCTGTACTATCAAATTTAGGAATACAAAAAGTGTGGTTTGCTCTTGCTGAAAAGGTCAAATGGTAACGAAAGTGAAATTTGACAAAACCCCCTGCTAAGATCTTCACAGTGAATGAAAGTCTGGAGGCGGGACAAGATGCTGAAGGAATTTTACATCTTCTTTTTAACAGTTATGATTACATTTGCAGAATTACACATTCCATTGTGATGTATGAGTGCATTATTCTGCAGGTCTGCTTCCAGGATTTCAGTGGTATGATTGTTATTTGCCTTTTTTGGATCATATAGGGACTCCTCTGTGAGCATTCATTATTCCTGGAGACATTTTTCTTTGGTCACTATCTCTAATCTAAGGCAGACTGTTGTTTTCTGCAACTGATTTTTCTCTTTTACATGTTACTCTTAAGTGTGCTAGTGTTGTGCATATTTTATTGCCATTTAAATGAAGTATTCTACAAGTAGTAACTCAAAAATTTATTTTGCAACTAGTTGACATTCATGACAATTTTTATCAGGCAACCCTCCAAATAATCTTTATAGGAATAAGTAAGTGCTAAACGTAACATGCTAAAATAGATATAATATTAATTTCTTGTCATCAATATACTGTCATAATGTTCTTTAGTTTCTTCATCTGTGCTCAAAATTGTCAATTAGTGTTTCTAATAACTGGGTAGACGAAAACATGTGTAACACTTTCAGTGATTTGAAACTGTCAAACAGCTTGTCTGACTGTTGATCAGAACAACTGTTATTCATGAGAGGGAATTTCTATGCAAATTCCATGAAAGTAGTGTTTTCCACTTTAAAGAGTATCCCTTCTGTTGCCATTACCATTACATATCATGTTTCTTTTGCTATACAAAAATGGAATGCTAGAGAAGTGTTGTTCCTACCATGTGTCTTTAGAAATAAGTTGAATCAAAAATACCTGTAAATGCAGAAGAAAGCTAAATTTACTTCAGGTGAAAATGCAGGTTAGGGAAAACAAATGCCTTGGAAGAATTTTAGTCAAGCACTGGTAATATTTCCATTGACTTCTTGCTCCTGGGGCAGGAGTTGTGTTCGCTATTCTGCAGAGAGCAACAAGATAGTAAAGTTACAATACTGCCAGGTAATGGTGTACTTCGAGACCTGATCAGGTGAATTTTACTTTTGACATTCAGTGTAGCAAGGGCTAAAATATTTCTTTTGGCCTAAGCAAACTATTTCTAGAAACAACTATTATAACTTATAAAGCACATAAAAAATGTTTCACTGCTTTTAATGTGTTTTTCTTTTTTCCAAATAGTGTAACGTGCTTTATTCCCTAATTTGAAAAAAGTGCATTAAGCTATTAAATATATTACCATCTTAAAGCATACAGCTCTTGCCTGGGATAGAATTTTGGATACGTGTGTACTTGTTTAATATTACTTTTGTATCTGTGTACAGAAAGCATAGAAACAATGTGGGACCAAGCAAACCTATTTCTCAGCCACGAAGAAATATTGTAGGCTGCAGAATACAGCATGGATGGAAAGAAGGGAGTGGACCTGTAACACAGTGGAAGGGCACAGTTCTTGATCAAGTTCCTGTAAATCCATCTCTCTATCTTATAAAGTATGATGGATTTGACTGTGTGTATGGACTAGAACTGCACAAAGATGAAAGAGTTTCAGCACTTGAAGTTCTTCCAGACAGAGTTGGTAAGAGTTTTGGGTTTTTCTTCTAAACTCACATACATATAGGCTGATATTTACTATTTACTATTAAATTTTCTTTGATGATACCAGCGAGTGCAGTACTGTCTTTTGGGTTTTAGTATGCAGTACATTATGTAGATTTTGTTTATAGTCTTACTCCTAAGAACAATCTGTAAAGTTAACATTAATATTTCTGTTAACATTTAAACTCTAAGCCCCCTTGGCTGTGTTGTCTGTTGTGTGTCTGACAGTAATAACGTCACATTCTTCTTCCTGTGCTTTGCCTAAGTACTTTTAATAAAGGGAAGAAAAGACCTTTTCTGAGTTAAATAACCTGATTCGTAACAAGGCTTTTTGATTTTTCAGAATTACCACTGGATTGCTAAACAGCAGGTTTTTCAAACTGCAAACTTCAGTATTAACCCAAGTAATTACTGGTTTACAAATAGAAAAAGCTTGTTCCTTCTGACTGTGAAGCAATTGGTAGCAGTCTCTAGAGTGGCATTAGGGGGAACCAAACCCCAAAGTTTCAGTAATAACTTAATAGAACTGTTTGTAATTGGCCTCTCTTCCTCTTCTTCCCTGCCTGCCTTGCTCCCTCCAGTGTGTAGGTAAATAAAATATAAAGAATCTTCACTGCACTGCAGTGGCCTTGATTTAATCTCCCTTTACCTTGCATTATGATTGTTTAATCATAGGGAGTACAATGACATATTGTTATTTTAACAACTGTTCTAAAGTTCTGCAGTTGTTTTGTGTATAAGTTGACTGACTTCCAATTATTTCATTTTTTTATGAATCAGGGTAAAAATTACTTTTCACAAGGACATGTATCTGTGCTCTTGGATGAACTTATGAAATGCTGTCATTTCAGCTTCATCTCGAATTAGTGATGCCCATCTGGCAGACACGATGATTGGTAAAGCAGTGGAACACATGTTTGAGACAGAAGACGGCTCAAAAGATGAATGGAGGGGGATGGTTTTAGCTCGAGCTCCCATTATGAACACATGGTTTTATATTACCTATGAGAAAGATCCCGTCTTGTACATGTACCAGCTCTTAGATGATTATAAAGAAGGTGACCTTCGCATTATGCCTGATTCAAGTAAGTAGGCCAGTTACTGTTTTCTTCCAGAAAGTGGCAACTTTTCATATTAATGTTTGATTACTCCCTTTTTTTTTTTTAAAGTACCATAACAAAAAAGAACATCTGTGTTAACTGCTGGAATACTTTACTTTTATCAGCAGTGACATGTTCCTAATTCTTATGAAAACATATGCATAACTACTGTGGAAGAGTTCATGCTTGGATTTTTTTTAATGGAAACTGACAAACCAGAAGTTTTCCAATGTTGTTTTCTTACAGAAGTACCACAACTCATTTAGATGGCTCTTGATTTGTGTTTTTTAAGTAGCTCCTGTGGGAATATTATTTTGGGGCCTAGTTAGATTAATTTCGTTGGGGTAGGTGTCTTCAGTGTGAAAAACTTTTAAATAGTTTCTTGGGGGAAAGAAGTGTTAATCTTTTGAAAATTCGTTTTCTCATGCATGTTGCAATACAAAAGCAAGAAAGATTAGATTAGGAGGGATATTTTTTTTCCTCCCTAGTTGAAGTGAAAGTGATTGGGTCTTTTCATATTAATGTAGAAAGATTTTCACGGAGTCAATATTGTTCAAGAGATTTGATTAACCAGTGTGAAAAAAGAGGAAAAAAAGTTGTAAAGAACACTTTGGTTTTATTTCTCCCATATATCTAGATGATGCTTTCTGACAGAGGAAATCTGGGCTTTTAAGAAAAATCACAATGGATGACTGTAGTGGTTGGCTATGTAGTGCTTTACATAAGTATTAGTTACAATTAAGTTATTGAGTTTGAGACTGTCTTCCTTCAGAACTAGGTCTAATAAGTCTGTCGGCTAAATAAACAAGTGGCACTTATTTTATAATGTCTATAGTAATCATCTGTCTGTGTTTAGATATTGCTTTTCCCTCACTCTTAACTACAAGCAACGTGTCTGCTGCTTGTAAAGAGTGACCCACAAATGTTAATGGAAAAAAGTAATGTTCATCTTCCTAAACAAATAAAGCAAGCTCTTTCAGATTTGAACCTTCAAATAATTTGTTTTTATCTCAACTAGTAAAAAGAAGTGGGAATGTATTTTAATTCTGCTTTGCTTTTTTCCACCTTTAGGGGTGGAGTAGGGAAGGAACTACTATGCTTTCCGTTTAAGAATTCATTGGGTTTAATGCACTTTTTCTGGCGTTCACCACAAGACTATCTACTGCTTACCTGTTTCCAAAACACTTCTAAGTATTTGCTGCCTTCCCTGAATCTGAATGCTTTACAGATCTTTTGAATTATGTCCTTAAGTCAATGATGGATGTTAAGAGTACTGCTTTTCGAATAAAATTTTATAATCTTCGATGAAACCTGCCATAGTATTAAAACTAAAATTTCTAGGGAACACTCTCGTCTTGGAGACAGGCTTTGCATATATGAGAAGATCAAATTTAGATAATTTCTTTTATGCTTTTTTTTGGTAAGGTGAAATTGTATTGCAGGATCTGATGCTAAAACTTTGTCAACACTACATGATTTCTTCTAAATGAAAATGTAAGAGTTTAACTTGCAATTTTATCAAGGAAGACTCTTTACATAAAACTGATATTAAGAGGATAATAGCAAAGTATGACAGTGCATTTATAGACAAACTGAAACAAAAAATGAAAGAGAAACTTCTGAAGTTTGTGAAAGAATCTTAAGTACAAGCCAATCTATTGATTCCCTGTTGTGTGGTTGCTGTTGGTTTGGTTTTTTTTCTCCTTTGGGAGTTCCTTCATAACTCACAGTACTGAAAAGAAAATGGGTAAAATCTGTAAGGGATTCTTAACACAAACTTGTAACAAAGCCTTAAAGGTTTAGGATTTCCAGACTAAAAGCCACATCAGGTGTGACCATTACTAAGAAGATTCCTCACTGGTATACAAAACACAAGTTTTCTAAACTAGCCAAAAAGAAGACAAGCTGAGAAGGGAGATGTGGTTAGGTTCTCCAGTACAGTGTTCACATTTGTTCTGTGTTTGTCTTGTAACCAGTGTCTTGGCAACTGGCACATTACAAATCATGCCTTTTGCATCCAAATTTAGCATAGACATTATCTAAAATACAGGGATATTTCTGGCTAGGTTTTCTAGATAAGCAAATAATATGGTTAGACTTTACTAACAGCGTTATTCCAATATGGAGTCAAACACCCCTTTTAATAAGGAGTTTACATGTACTATCATCTTAGGTGTTTTTGTTAAAGCGGCATTCACGCACTGAAACTTTGAATAATGTATGTGGAAAGAGGGAAGTTAGTTTGGCTGCCTTTCTGTTTCTGCTAAGGATAGCCAGTGCTTTTTCTGGTGGTGGCTTAAATTCTATTATCCACAGACATTTTCTATAACTTGTGCATAAACCTTTGTGTCAAAAGATTTACTCTCTTACCAATCAAAGTGCTATTTTTGTGTTAATAAAGCTGAAGACAGTACTACTTGAAAATTTTTCTGCAACTGTACTTTCTGGAAGCATGGCAATTGTTAGGTGCCTGTCTGAACAAAATTAATTTTCTACATATTCTGTATTTACATCTTCTGATTGTTTTGTATGAATTTTAAAGAAGACTCTACAGTTTTCTTCTGTGTTAAAATCCCATTAATGTCTACCAAAGTACCCCATTTTTTGTGTTACAGATGATTCACCTCCTGCAGAACGGGAACCAGGTGAAGTTGTGGACAGCCTGGTAGGCAAACAAGTGGAATATGCCAAAGAAGATGGCTCAAAAAGGACTGGCATGGTCATTCATCAGGTTGAAGCCAAACCATCTGTCTATTTCATCAAGTTTGATGATGATTTCCATATTTATGTCTATGATTTGGTGAAGACATCCTAGACATCACCGTGAACTTTTGCCAAATCTGTGGAACTATTAAATGTAAAATTTGTAGACACAAAGACTTGAATGCTTTCCAGTTTAATGAAAGCTTAAATGTCCCTGCGAACCCACAATCTCTGCCAGCAAAACTGTTTTATTCAGAATAATATAAACAAACAATTTTGTGTAAGAGAACTCCTTTTCTTGAAGGAAGTCAATATATTTGGGGAGGAGGGAGTTAAAAGCAAATAACAGCTGCAAATTCAAGCTGTGTAAAGTTGATGTAGTATTGTAATCATTAATCTAAATTTTTTCATAGGTTTTAACTTTTACTTCCACCTTGCACTCACTTGTTCAACTGCCACATGCAGGTGTAGTATGATATTTTGATATGCCTTCTTTTGTAACATTAAATTGAATTTCTTGGCTATTGGCAGTCCTTGTCTTCAGGGTTGAGACAGAGGTGACTTTTCTGAAAGGTTTAAACAGTTTGAGCAGCATTGAGGAGTGCCTAACCCAAGTAACATCTGCTGTGTTTCTATACTTCATTTCAAATTTAGCTTTCTAAGAACTTGCAGTACATGGAAATACTTGTGCATTTTTACTAGTCACAGGGCAGTACGATATCAAGTGTTTGACTTGCACACCTTTCAGTGAAAAGGCTTTAACTATAACAATATATTTAATCTGTATAACCAGTTAATTAGAAAATGCCGGTTAATGGTCCATATTTATAATTTGTAGGAACCAGTAAAATACAACAAGGCTGCCTTCAATCCTAATGTTGTATTTCTTTCTTTGTTATACATACTTCTTAGCAAAACCCAAGTGCTTGATGCCACAACTTGAATAATATATAGGCTACTTCAGAAGACTTTAGACTACGCATTGGCAATCAGTAGTCTCTCATTTAATATCAAAACCTAGCAACCTGAATGTTTATGTGTGGACTTAGAAGGCTTACAGTAGTTAATATTTTACATGGTAAATACAATCTCATGCTCGGGGGGTGGGGAGAGGTGTCCTTTTTCATTGAAGACTTACTTTAGACAAGAAGAGTCTGTTGCCTTCTGCTCAGCTGTTGTGTTCTTTTGGTGGTTTGATTTTCTTTTTAACCATTTTAGTTCAAGAAGGCATCTTCCCAATTTTTTATTGTTCTGGCTTTTCCACATAAGGAGTGTCTGGACAAATCTACAGCTTAAACCTGTTGTTGCCTTTTGTGGTGTGCACTGTACTTGCTTTGAGGTATGCTATTAATGTGAATTTCATTTTACGAACACTAGAGTTCTGCATGGCAGTGGTGTACTATGTAATGGAAGCTATAGGCAGTCTCAGTGGTTCAGTCATCTGCATTAGATTGTGGATGTAAATAGCAGCCCACAACAGCAAAATCCTTGCACAGTTTTAATCTTGCAAGATAGTTGTAAATGAAAATTAGGGTTTTTTAAGTGTGGCAGCTTTTAAAAGTGTCAGAATTGCGACAACGATCAGCACAGCAACAAAATTGTCATGCTACATTAAGGCAGAGCTCTGCAAGTTTCAAAGAACTGCTTCACGGAAGTACAGTATGTGATGGCAGTCAACACTATTGTTGGAAGGAACAAATACTCTGATATGCAACCGTATGCCATTAGTGGAAGGATCCAGGAGAGGTGCTGTTAATCAGAAGTTAGAGGTCCGGATGACCTCTGTTGTGGGTATTCTTGGTATTGAAAACTCAGTGGTTTAAGCCCCTTTCTGTTCAATTTTTGCCTGATTTCATATTTTAGCCTTAAGGCTTGTGCCTCATTATGCTGTTGAATGGTAATAAATACTCTCCATATAAATATTATACCTTAATTCTTTGTCTATTGCTACTATATTGCATTATGTCCAGTATTTCATCATGGGCAACCAAAGGCAGGCTATTGTCTTTCAGTGAATAGCTTCTCAATGCAGTCCTTAAGCACTAAGTACCCGAGTCCTAAATGTTCCTTGTGTTTTGAACAAAGTGAGCAGATTTGCAACACAGTGTTTTCATCCTGCAGATCTGTTATGTGTTTTCTATTGACTCTTAAGAGTCCTGCATGTAAATCTCAAAGCTGAGCCTGGCTCCATGAGCCCAAGTTGGTATTTGTGGCACAAGAATAAGTGAGTGTGTTAATTATACACAAAATACATGAATAACCTAGTACACTGAATTTTGGGCAATATATCTGAGGAATACATGATTTGTTTTGAAATATCAGAGGTTTAGGTCTACTGGAACATTTTTAGCATTAGGCTTGCATTTGTGGGTTTTCTGCAAGCCTCTTGAATACACCACATATTCTGCCAATGAGAGTATAATCTATAATCTGTAAATTTCACGGTTGTTTTTAGATGTCCCCCTTGTCTGTCGCATCTGTATTTCTTTTCATTCTTTTCATCTTTCTTTTCCTCCTTTTTTTTTTTTTGATAGCTTAAACCACCTATTTGAGGCTTGAGACTAATTCCACTCCCTGCCCATCTGCTCTGGGCTTTGTTTTAGGCTCATGTTTCAGATCTGCATGCAGTGCTTGCGTTACCCTGGTAACTAAATGTTGGTTCCTTGTTATAGGGGTTCAACATTACTTTCCAAAATCACACAGGGCTTGTGATGGCACAAGCCATGGATCTTTGTATAAAAATTATTCGCCTTCCACATTTACCTGCTGTAGTATTGTTGTATATTGTGTGTGTGTGTGTGTGTGATGTCATGCTGCCATGTAAAACTTTTTGAAAGGAAAAAAAAAACCAACTTAAATGCAGACCATCCTTTTTTGCATGCTTAGAGGGTTAGAACATTCAGTGTAACAAACTAAAGTTGCATGTTAAAGTGTTTAGGTTTTTGTTTTGTTCTTTTTTTATTTTGTGTTCAGTTTTTTGTGAATTTGCTTATTGTGCTGTTTTAATGGTTGTTAGTAGGATTAAATGCACTGGTGAGACGAGCATAGTGCCAACGGAAGGTAATTTTCCAGTTGTATGTGTCACACAGCATTTGAAGGGACCATATATTCTGTTAAAGAAAAAATAAAATTGCAGTTGATTAGCAAAACACTACATTTTTCTTCTTTCTTTTGAGTGCCAAACCCTAAACTATGTTGGAGTAGACTATGGGGAAAACCATTTTTATTGCAACAGGTAAAAGCCTTTAAGTGAATTATTTAAAAATGGAGGCTTTATCTTTGGGTAGAATTGACTAGTTGCTTCAGGGAAAAGAATTATGGTAAAAACAGTTTCTGGTTCCTTGAAAATGCTGTGCTTTTTGTATTTTACATCATTAGTGCAATTTGAATGGTTCTTGGTATGTGTATAGTTCCAAGGTCTTCGTGTTCACATTTTAAAATTAGGTAATGACTTCATCTTTAGAGCTTGGTTTCATTATTTTTATTTTATTTTGAACAATGTAGACAGTTCCCTGTTCTCTGCATTTAGAATTATACACACTTTAAATCTGTTACTTAATTCTGTAAGTAATTTTTATAATTATGATGTAACTCTATCCTTAAAACATTTAAAATAAACCCTTTATGTGCAACTTATGACTGTAAACTTTGTTCTCATGAGCAAAATGTAGTGATGTGATGCTAGATTGCGAAGAAGAAATGTCTTCAGTTTTCTAATTAAAAAGGATTTATTATTTTAATGCTGAGCCATATATGCTGGTGTAATACTTGACCTATGAAATGTTTGCTTGCAAAGCCAAATCTTTATTCTTTTTTCCAAGTAATGGTAACTGCTGATAAGATAGAACTTGGCTAAGGTAAAGCATACTGCTTAAGTTGTATTTTACGAAACAGAAAAATTCCTCTCCAGGGGATTATGCAAGTCTGTGAAGGGGTCTCTATTTCCAGAGCACGCAAAATATTTCAGCAGTGAGGAACAGCAGAAGCGTTTGGCAGTGTTTAGGTGGTACATTTGTCTGCTTTGAATTGATTTAATTAAAAATTCGGTTAAGCTTATGTTACTGATGATAAAAAAGTAAAGTTGTTCCATATCAGAGGTGATGAGCAGCAAAGTTAACATCGAAATGCTGCAGATTTATTTTTTTTAAGTCATGTAAGTTGTTACAATTATGCTTGAAGACTTCATTGTTTTATGTTGTTAAATTACTAAGGCAGGCTTTCAATACTGAACTGATTTTCTTAATTTCTGCTTCTTTTCTGATAATAAAGGGGGAAGTGTTACGGATACCCCAAAATACCTTTTTTGGCACCAAGCTCATTAGATGTACGCTAAAGATCTTGGAGCATACCAGTGTGCAGTTGAGATGAATACCCAAGCCTCTTCAGTTCCCTCAGTTCAGTGTCCTGTTTATTTTATCCTGTTGCCTGAGAGACTGGTTGCGGCAAAGATTTGTATTTGTGTACATCTGACAATTAGGGAGAGCCTAACACTGCTTTAGCAAGAGTATCATATCCAGTAAGCAGATGTTAATCTGTGTGAGCCGGCTACGTTAAATTGTAGTTAAAAATAGATACACTAACATTTTATGACTAATGCCTGAACCTGTTCTGTATTACAGCTGATAAACCAACCTCAGTTTTGTAGCATCTTTTCTCTTCATAGCAGATCAAGCCTTATGGAAACAAATATACTTTCATTATCTATTACTGCAGTAACGAAACTGCCTCTGAAAGGTGGTTAATTATGAGCTCATTTACAAGCAGCTCAAATGTCAATGCTTTGAAGACAGTCATGTCCCACATATTTAGAAGGGTGAGGGTAAGAGTCCTACCTAGAGCTACAGCTTTAATACACTATACTCTATTTTCACATCTGTCAGCTTTCTCCTTGTGCATATGAACAGGTTATATTTTCAGAAAAAAAAATACCTCCTCTTTCTGCTCCATGAGTTACTTATTTTGAAATTAATATTTTTAAAAAATAATATTCATGCTGTAAGTAGTTGAGCCACTGATGGCTTCAGTAGACTCCATTGTTTTTCAGAAAAGATAAGCTTTAATAAGGTTATTTTGGAGGAGGTTGGGTTGCTGCAATTTAAAATCATTAATGTCTAAAAGAAGTAAGAATAGATCAAGGAAGTAACACGTATGTTCTTTCATCCTCAGGCACTGGATAATAAAAGATTTTCACTTTTTTGCACTCTTGGAGGCATTTTTTTCAATCTAACTCTAGTTTCTTTTTTTGTAAGTTCCTGCTTTGGCATCTTACATCACTTAACTCTCTTCTTTGGCAATATCAACAATACCTTACCAATTTAATTCATTTCTGCAGCCTGGAAAAGTTATCAGGCTACTAAGCATTTTTTTTTCAGTCTCTGCTCTTCCCATTTTCATCATTTACTGCCTTGTGAATTCCTTGATTTCTCTTCAAATTTAGTGGGCAGAGCTTCGTATGCACAATATACAGCTGTGTAAGCACAACAGAAAGCAGCTGGGTCTGAACAGTGTAAGTCAGGTGGTGTCTACTTAACACTTTCCTGTTCTACTTGGCTGTTAATTACAGATTTCTGCGCATTATTTTTCTGAAATTTGTTACGATTTGTGTAACTTCACTTGTACACAATTTGTGTAAATGGTTTTGTAGCCTGGCAGTTAAAAAACCTGTGTGCTTTTACACTGGCTCAATCCCTACCCCCTTCCCCATCCAATTAGTTCTTAAATTTGCTTTCATTTAATGGAGGCTGACTTTTACAAGACCGTTTTGAACATTTTGATGCATTTTGGTGTCAGTTTATTCCTCAGGTCTCTGCACTAAAGACATCTGTTCAAAGCTGACTTTGGTAATGAACAAGGACATCTGCATATTTACTTTGATTTAAGCAAACTTCTTTTGTTACTTCTTAAGAATGTTCCGCTCAGACCTGACATTTGAGAGGGATATTTTTGTTGATAAATTAAAATAATCAACACAACTTGATGCTACTTTAAATGCACATTCTTGTTATCAAAGTGATTTCATGTGAACAGCCACTATTTTCGGAGGAGAGAGGGCTGGGGATTTTTTTTCCTTATATTTGTATGGAAGATTGTGCAGTGACAGGCAACTAGCCCTTTAAGTATGAGAAAGGTAAGATCCTTACACATTCCGCTCAACTGGATTTTGGGATGATTTTTTAGTCCTGCTGCACTAACTAGCTGCACGTGGTATATACTCACCATTGATCTGGACTGAACTCAGAGAAGCAGATGTCTAATTTGAACTCTCATTAATTTCTTGAATTAAAAAACAAATAATCTTTTAAGCTAAAAGAGCAAAAGAAATCAACACTAATAGCAGAAGCATTAGAGAAAAAGTCTATAATGATTCAAAGGTTATGCTCGAAAGTGTAAAAAGGAAGCAACAAGTTTTACAAGTAACTTTTTGCTGCATTACCACACATTTCATTATGGAAGGTTGAAACTGTCTTGCTGGAAATCCTCATTAATCTCTGGCTTTCTTAATTAATTCTCAATTTTCTACCTTAAAAGGGTATTCATTCTGCCTGACACAAAATTGTCTTCTATTGTTAGTGAGGCTCAGTGTATTGTCTACTTGGAAGCTGGCAGATAGAATAAAATAAAGAAGTGCAGTTTTCTGAAAAAGTGAGACAGAAAAGCTAACCACTTTTATTCAGAATTTCTGATGGTGGGGATGAGTGGGTGGGGTGGCGGAGATGGATCCAGTATCTACTACTGATCATGAACTGAGAATGAGAGGTCATTCCAAAAGAGTGAAATTAAGACTAACCAAGAGGATGGTCATAATATATGATAAACACAATGTATTTTACTGAGGAGGAAAGAAAATCAAGATCAATTATTGCCTAGGATGGGCAATACTTTCTAATGCTGTAAATCCAAACAACATTATCCTCGTCTTTAACTTGATATAACTAGGCGCTACCAGTGTACATGTGAGAAAATAGCATTTGGGCTTCCACAGAATTGGTTTAACACATGGAAATTCTTGTATTTAAAACATAATTAAATTGTGCAAGCAAATGGCCCCAATTAATATCATATGTGCTCCAAATTCTGAATTTTTAGTTCAATAAATAACAGTCTTGCAGATTACAAAATTACAACTACCTAAAATTACTACTAGTTATTACTAACTAATCATAGTTTTACAGGTAATCTGAAAGTGTAAAAACAGAGATCTGAATGGCTTGAGACTTTTATAGTCAAGTGCAGAAGAAAGGAAATACTTGAAGAGTGCTAAAATTTCACTGCAGAAAACCTGTGATGCACACTGTCACATCCTTGAAAAACATTTTTTACTTCATGCTTTGTGCTTTTACTCCTCTATGGAGTAAAACCCTTTTTTGTGCTCAAAATAAAATAAATTCTAGATTCTGAGAAAACTCCTTGCCCAGTAACAGCGGCTCAGGCAGTGATCAATACAAAGCACATTTTATTTAAACGTTCTTGCAAGAACGGGTGACCCAGCGAAAGCAAGCACACCAGGTTTTGGCATGTTTTGTTTTTATTCCCTATTCCCCGGCTGAAATTTCCCTTCCCTGTTTCCTCATTGGCTGTGTACTCCAGAGTTTATAGCCTATCAGAGACGCCCAAGACTACTTCCGTTTTTTCTGCCCCTGTTTACTTCTATATCAAGTCTTCACTTATTTATTTATTCCCTTCTTTGGTAATATTGCTCAAGTTTGCCAGTCCCAGTTTAAACATTCATCTTCCTCTTAGACTGTGTTCTGGCATAGACTGATTTCTCCTTTGTCTCAGGGATAAGCATTCTTGCATGTCCCTGGGAAGCCTTTGTTTTGTTCATAATTGTCTAACTACATCACTGCAAGCTGATCAGACTGTTCTTCTGCAAAAGCTAGCCAAACTGTTCCTTTGCAAAAACAATATCCTAATTTTTCTTTCACGACTTTCTGCTTCTTCACTGTAGCCCATTTGCAGTAATCGGTTCCTATGGCCCCAGAACTATCCCTAGAACAGCCAATTTTCAAATATCAGCCTTCTGACTTCTTGAATATAACTAAGATAAAGATGATTGAATTCAAATAATTCATCCTCTGAATTGTTTCAGCCATGGAACAAGTTTTGGGATGAAGCTATTCTTGGAATGCAAGAATTCAAAATAGCTGTGTTGTGTGTATATGGCAAGGCATTGGCAGTAGGGATGCTCTCCATGAGAAGAGGCTAGCAGCTGCCCCTGTGTTGGACATAGCCACCCTCAATGCACCCATCAAGGACATGACTGAGCCCATCAACCAAGTGAGTGGGACCTCTAGAAATCATATGGGAGATAGGGCTCCTGGCACAACCGTGGCCTGTGGAAAGGAGCCCATGCTGGAACACGTTCTCGAGCAGGAACTGCAGTCCACAGGGGACATACCCTGCAGCAGTCTGTTCTTGAAGGGCTACAGCCCGTGGAAATGATCCACACTGGAGTAGTTAATGAAGAACTGTATTCCATGGAAGAGATCTCATGCTGGAGCAGGAGGGTGGTGTGAGGAGGAAGAAGTAGCAGAGATGGAGTGTTACGAACCCCCACAACCCGCATTCCCCAGCTCCCTGTACCACTCAGGGATGGGTGGAGAGGAAGAAGATTCAGGAGTGAAGTTGAGCCTGGAAAGAGGAGGGGGGAGGGAGGAGGGTGATTTTGATTTTGTCTTTTTTTGTCACTATGCTACTCTATGTTTAATTAGCAATATATTAATTTTTCCCCAGGTTGAATCTTCTTGTCTATGATGGTAATTGGTAAGCAACCTCTCTTTTGTATCTCAACTGATAACTTTCTCATCATACTTTCTGCCCCCGTTCTGTTGAGGAGGGGGACTGAGAGAGCAGCTGGGTGGGCATCTGGCAGCCAGGCAAAGTTAACCCATCACAACAGAAAAAGGATTTATTCTACTCAACAACCCTGTGTATGATTTTTTTTCCCCTTGGCTAGGATAATTTTGTATGTAGCGGAAAAGGATGTGATTATATGAAAATCATAGAATTATAGAATCGTAGAATGGCTGGAGTTGGAAGGGACCTTAAAGATCACCTAGTTCCAACCCCCCTGCCATGGGCAGGGACACCTCCCACTAGACCAGGTTGCTCAAAGCCCCATAGAGTCTGGCCTTAAACACTTCCAGGGATGGGGCATCCACAGCTTCCCTGTGCAACCTGTTCCAGTGCCTCACCACCCTCACAGTAAAGAATTCCTTCCTAATATCTAATCTAAATCTCCCCTCTTTCAATTCAAAACCATTACCCCAAATCAAAGTTCATGAGGCAGAGAGACTAGCAGGTGACACCTGAGCCTTTAACATGTTTCATTCTCCCAAGCTAAATGTCATATTAGAGCTCTACAATACAGACACTGTTTTCTTAACCCATATTCAACCAAAGGAACAGGTCTTTTTTTTCTTAGGCTTTTTCTTCTTGCAGTGGAACTTTCAACCTATGGCCAGTTTTCTGGTGATGCACTTTCTTGGTGCAAAAATAATACCATATTTTACCTGACTTAGTTCCTAATAATTTCTCTATTTCTAATGGTTTTTAAATTTGAAAGCATGAGGATGTTATGTATTCTGGGTATGACTGTGCTAGGGGAAGGTCTATGGGATTTTATAGCGATTAGATAAAGCATATACAAGGTATAGAGAATCCCAGACTTAAAATAACGTTACCTTTATGCAAACAGCAAAACCAGAAATTTCTTATGAAAATGAGCATGCTTGACAGAAAACTCTCTCCGGATACTATTTGCAAACCCCTGTGGCAAGTGACTACCGTGGAGTCAATGTGCTCTGCCAAAACTTCTACTATGAGCTTCTACTAGCTGCTACAACATAGTTATATTGGCAGCTTGCTTATTTGCAGAAAAATATTCTAGCTTTCAGCCCTTTAACACTTAACATTGGCTTGATTTTTCCCCCCTCAGCACCCCTTTTTTTTTTTTTTTTCTGGAAGAGGATGTTTTTATGTAGCAGAGGCTGTTTACTTTTATATATGCCTGTCAAATTACTTAAAGTAACTGAAACTACCACCCAAAACTCTCCAGTCCCTCCTTGAGGCAGAGTCCTTGCAACAACCAGGTTTCCTTCTTCCATCAAAAGTTCTGGGAATGAAAAGGATTAGACGGTGGTTGGTAGTCACTATAGAGGACTAAGCTGGATTCTGCATGAAGTCTCACACAGCCTTACACTTCCCATAAGGCACAGAAATGCAGGGTCTAATGTTGGATGATTCTAACCCTGAAAGGAATGCACCTAGTCCGAGGTTTCATCACAAAAAAAAAAGTCTACTCAATTACTCTAAACTGCCAAAAGGCTAAAGAGTGAAGAAGAGTGTCTGAAGTCAAATGAAGTTGAGCAGAGTCTTCTTTCAGCACTTTTCCACTGCTGCGGGCAAAAATACTGTCCCTTATTGCCATGCTGCTGCTGCTGTATTAGATGACCCTGAATTGCTTCCCTGTTGTACCTGTTTGAAAGTCAGAAATGTTACAGCACTGATATTTATACTATCTAACCTTATTTGGCAATTTTATACACACTAGCCAGGATAAAGTTAGACACAAAGGATGGCTAAATCAGGCTGTTCATGCTACAAAGAGAAATTCATATGCCTTTGCTATTTTCCCAAAGCACTCCTATAACTTTGAATCCAGGGAACAATACAAAGAATGTAGCCCTAGTTGTTGCACTTTTTGTAATAGATTTATTGCTTAGTTAGAATCTATTAATAGGTTTATTTCCTGATTAAAAGAAAAAGTATTCCTTGCAATCTCTCAAATCCAGCTAATCTAAGTCTTTCTAATGGCATTCTTTCCTCCGTGCTGTGTGTGCTATTGTGTATTTATGCCGAGAATGCATATTAAGCTGGGACCCAAAGGTATTTTCCAAATGTTAGTATAATTGGTATTTTCCAATTCCAATTGTTATCTATAATAATTACTACCTGTTATTTGTAACAATCTGTTGCTTCAAAAAAAAAAAAGGGGGATAGGTAGCAGTATCGTCCATGGTGAATGTTTTTTCTTAATTGCTACCAGTTAGAGCTCTTATTCAGTCCTGCCCTGATGCTGGATCAACTCATAGTAAGAATGATAAGATACGTCCCAGTATCTCTTTCATCCAGGAAAAGCAAGATTCCCTTACATCTAACATTTGGTGTCTGCAGTGTGTTGTTAAGCGCTAGACAATTTGAATATTAGTAATAAAATTGTAGTTTAAAGAGCCTATGAACTACTTATTTGATTAGTATTTCTACTTGAAAAAAAATAATGTTCTTTCATTTGTGTTTGGAGGTTATATAGGGGAAGTAGGTCCAAGAACAGTTATGCAGGGTCATTTACAAAGTATTTGTATTACTGCTGACTATGAAATAAAGACCCAAATACTTGGGTTTCCTGATCCCAGCTGAGGGAACAGTGTACCAAATGTGGCAGCTCTAAGGAGTGCTATGAATCTCCAATAACTATTTTAGTTTGCAGATTGTATATGGTAAAAATGACATTTTTTTGGCTTAGTGTTTCTTTGTGCACTACTCTCTCCACAGCTCATTGGTTAATGTATGGGGTTGAGACTAAGAATCACAGAATCATAGAATGGTTTGGGTTGGAAGAGACCTTAAAGATAAAGTTTATCTTTATTGGGTTTGTTACTTCTATTTTTTAATTAATTAGAGTATAAATAAGTACACGATGTGCTAATCGTCAAATTGAACACAGGCACAACAAGCCCTCGTGCAGGTAATATTCTCCTTTGAGTAAATTTAGACAGCTTTTGCCTTATGGCTTCACTGGATGCATGTATGACTTGCCAATGCAATTGTGGTATACAGGTATGCATTTCCTACAGACCACTTAAGAATCATGCATATACCTCAACTTATAAGAGGCTGCTTATGCAAACATTTATTGGATCAAATTCTTTACTATTCAGAACAGTGCCAGCTGTGGAAAAAGTCTATGGAGGAGAGAGTGAAGGGTATGTTCATTAAAGACATGGACAGGCTTTCAGAACCTTCTACTAGTTTAACTTCTGTATAGTTAATAGGGACATTAGCTCTGCCAGCAAAGGTGTATGGAATTACACTGTCTTGATTGTATATTATATTATACAAGAGTTAGCAAGTTTGAACATTTTTTACTTCCATTTCATTTCTTCTATGTTTCTTTCTCAGCATGCTGCCTTGTATCATTGAAAACATGACTTTATTGATGCAAGCTCTTAACATATTTTTTAAATTCTCATTTGCTTGTCAAAACCCAGATATCTGATTAACTTCAATGTTAACTGAAGCAAAACATGAGGGAAGTAGAATCATCTTTGCAATGTGAGCACAAATAAACTGAAAATATTGCTTTTAGATTAAAAGACAGAACTAAATACCGGTATATTAAAATAATATAGTAAATTAAATAATAAAAATCTTGTTTTCTAGCAAAATTAGAAATGCAGTATTTTGTGGTGGCAAGCTTATATCTTAACTATTTTACCCTGGAATTCTCCAGAGGCTTCCACTGGATGAGCATTGTTTACAAGCTTTCTGATAGTGTCATCTCAGAGCTAATATTCTCCTTTGAGAAAGGTCCACAGTTTCTGAATAAAAAGCTCCATTATTATCAGTCCAAGTAGAGATTAGGGAATGGAATAAACACAACAGTGCTAACGCCTCTAATGAGAATAGTCCTAGAAAACATGTGTAGCCAAAACTGGGTCTAGCCTCCTTGCTATAAATCATAATGTGAAACTTTTTGTATTGGTCCATACCAGTGTCACAGAGAACTGTCTTTGTAGTCAAATCAAAGGCAGGTGCAAGGTAAGATTTTCTGTGGTATACAGCATTTTCAGTAAATCTGTGGTGTCCTGACAGAATTCATCACCAAAAGCTCCCCCCAAAAATGTATCTGGTTTCTCATGCTTTGTAGCAATTCCTTAATATCACTATCATTGAGATTTATGATCTGGAGCACATCAGCCAGTAATTTATAATTTTCTTCATAAGCTGGTATGTTTGCATGTGCCTGTCTTCTGTATAGATGAGGTATGGCTCAAGCCATACAGCCTTTGGCACACGTTTTAAACTTTCATCCTGTCTTCCATTTTATCCCTGCTTAGGGAAGGGGAAAACGTACCCAAATGAAAAAAATTAACAGAAGGTAGTACAGTTATCTTCTTATATGTGAGATCATGCTTTTTACCACCTACAGGAATTACCAGAGGTAAAAAATGGCAGTTGTTCTACATGCAGACAGGCTTTCACGAAGTTAGGAAGCAGTGAAGCACTGTACTGGTTACAGGTATGCTCCCTGTCAGCTTGGACTCCCTTCTTTGCTGCTTGTCAACCAGCTTAGTCCAGACAACTGTAAGGTCAAACCTTGTGCACCTTGTACATCCAGCTCTTCCTCACCGTTGAGTTGTAGGTAGCTGGGAGCTTTTCCCTGTGTGGCCAAAGGCCTCAATGACAATCTCAATATGTCCTTTTCTCATGGACTTGTACCGTATCAGGCTAACCAGTTTTCTAAGTTTAGAGGTGGGGTGGCTGCAAGTTCCCTGGGTCACTGCTCCAGTTCATAATATCTGAGAAAATGTTTTCACTGCTTGAAGCAGAAATTAGTAGGAATATAAATAATGAATTAGTGTCAGCCTCAACTTAAATGGAAAGTTTTTTTCCATTTTTCTGTGGCTCCCAAGGCACTGACTCCATCGTGTTTCACAAGTGATCTCACAAAGGCAGATGGTAGGGCAAATCAAAGGCTTAGGTGAGCTGAACTTCTGTGCAGGCAACCTTTCACAGCTCCTTTCTTCTGCCAATTCTGACATCAGGTGAAAGTCTGAAGGGGGTAACAGCACAAAACAGCATTCAAAACTTGGAGAAAGGATTGATGGGATATGTGTGATATGGAAGGATTATGTTGTTTTAAATGTCATTTCTGTGTTGGAAGCAGATTCTTGGATTTGAAAAACAACACAGCTCAACAGTCCATGAAAATGGAGAAATATTTGAATAAAACCCACTTTCCAAACACCTAAGCAATTTTTTTTCCACCAGTAAAATATCAGAATAGTAATTGCAATAGATATACTAGGACATAAATTAAAAGGCCTCATTCGTAATGTAAAAAAATCTCAGAAAATAATAATGGCTGAACTCTTACGCTTTTCAAAAGATGTGTGAGCTTTTGCACAAGAAGCAAGCAGTGATTTAATTAGCAGTATATTTGCATAATAAAAGGAAAAAGTGGTAAGAAAAAGAGAGGAGAAGGCATCTCCCAAATTAAACTGATCCTACAGCCAGGTGGTTACTTTTGATGAAGCCTACTGAAAAAACCCCAGTGCTGTGTTTCTTCTGTTGTGCTTCTTTGGGCTTTCTCTTAAGCAGTCCGACTTCTAAAACGATACCTTGTTTCTTTCAACTCAGGACGGAAAGTGGTAGCAGGTAACCAAAAATTTTTGGTCACCTCAATGGAAGAAAAAGACATTTCAAAAAGGAAAGGTATGTGTATGTGAGGAAACCACCTAGTTTATTCCTATACAAAGTTAAATTTTCATTTTTGATGTCAAGTATTGTAGTTCTTACAGTGCACGCTACATGGTCAGTAGACGGTCAGATGTAGAAATTGGACTTAATTTCGCAGTGAACCTAGTTGCAATTTACCTAGCCAAGCACTCACCACGATTAACTTTAGTTACATTCTAGTGTTCAGTATTTGATTGATATATATATTTGATTTAATATATATACTTGTCACAACTCTGTCTTTTCCAAAAGTAAAATTGACAGATTTTTGAAGGGCTGCAGCTTAAAAAAGATCAACCAAACAGGAAAAACTTAGAATGCATTTGCCTCCATGATTAGGCACTTAAAGTATGCAGTATAAATATTAGAATTTGTTTTGGGGGATATTGATAATTTGTTGTTTAAGATAAATTATCTTTTAATTGAGTATTGTGCAATTAATAAAAATGAGACCATGTATGGGGTGTCATTATCACCCTATCATGACCTTTTAATTAAACTGTAATTTAAGTCTTCAACACCCAAATCATCTTTCATTTCCTTTTTGCAGGTTGCTTTAGGCAGAAAAGAGACTGCATATTTGTAATACAATACTATTTACAACACTATTTTTATTAATTTCTAACTCAGTATCAGCTGGAGAAAAACATATGATAAGTACACTGGAATGAGAATTCCGCCTCTGCTTGGACTGAGGATAGCCTGTTTTATAACCAGAATTCCATGCTAGAAAAAAATTCAGTACTGTATATTCCACAAAAAGATAAAGTCAGCCCAGTGCCGAAGCTGACCAAGTGCTGTGAGATCTTCAAGGGAGAGAAAGTGAAGTCCGTGACAAGCTGAAGAGGTCTGGTGTTGGTGTGCTGGTGGTTGCTGCTTAATGTATTAAAAGCTCGGTATCTTCAGTGAGCTTAGTAAATCTCGAAAGGCCGTTTGGCATTCAGATAAACAATAAGAAGAACACACACCCGCCTGGCTCCGCCGCGGCCGTTGGGGCCGTTACGCGGCCATTGGCGAGAAGCCCTGTCAGTCAGCGGTGGGCGGACCTGGGAGGTGGCGGACGGGCATAAAGGTGGCGACGGTGACCTCGGGAGCTGGAGTGTTGTGTGGGCGAGGGCGCCGGCGGCTGTGCCTGAATTGTTTCCCTGGGTGGACCGAGCGGTGTAGCGGGAGGAAGGCGGGTCGGTCCCAGCGTGGAGGGGTCGCCTGGGCTTGCAGCCGCCGGTGTCGCCCTCGGCTCTGCTGCGCCCCGCGGGGGGCTACTGCTGGCAGCATGGTGGATGTGTTCAGCGGGCGGATGCTGGTCAGCAAGGACGGGCGCAGCGTGGACCCCGAGGACGCCCTGCAGAACAAGGTCGTGGCCTTGTACTTCGCCGCCGGCTGGTGCTCGCCGTGCCGCGACTTCACCCCTGTTCTCTGCGACTTCTACACAGAGCTGCTGGAGGAGACTCAGCCCCCCGCCCCCTTCGAGGTCGTCTTCATCTCCTCCGACCACAGCGCCGAGGAGATGGCGGGCTACATGCGCGCCATGCACGGGGATTGGCTGGCCCTGCCTTTCCACGACCCCTATAAGCAGTGAGTACCGCCGGCGGCGACCCCCGGCCCGTCCGGGCCTTCTCCCGTGCCTGGCAGGGCGCGGCCGCTGTGGTGGCCTCTAGTGTCTCTGCTGGCACAGCGTGGGGCGGGGGGCAGGATGCTTTAGCCGGCAGTATGACGTAACACCGAAGTCTCTGATACAAAAGCTTCTCGGGACCGCCACCTGCCCACTTGATCCGCTTCTTCCCTTTCCGTTGAACAGGCTGAAAAACAGTTTGCAGCGTCTTTCCTGAGGTGAAGTGTACAGCATCTGGCCAGCCTAGTCCCGCCTCCGCCCTGTCCTCTGAGGAGTAGCTGCTGCTGGCTGGCTCTCCCTGTGCTCCCACGGAGGTGTAACACTAACATTCAGCTAACAGCTTGCTTTCTTCAGAGAAGTAATTTGGCTTTAGCCTGTAAGAATGGGATGACGGAGAACTAGTTTTGTGTACTTAATTTAGGATTTAAAAGGCCTTTGAAGAAGGGTAGGTAAAGACCCCATGTATTAACAACATGACATGAATAGCAAATTAAAAACAAACTTATAGCAAAAGAGGATCAAGTGATTGTTTTTCAGCACTGCAGTTCTTAAGGTTGTGCTGGGTAGCTTATGAATGCTCTGGAAAAAAGGCAAATGAAGAAGGAGCAAAACTCATAGATGAACAACTTAGGGGAGAGCAGAGCAAACTATGAAGAATTTCAAACAGATAGAGGTAAAGTAGGTGGAAAAGAAATGTAATAACAGCTCAAGTTTAGCTGTGGGAATTGGGATGTGAAATTCTTGTGCTGATAGGCTTCTAAATGGGCATTCCTATAGGCAGCCTGCTCAGCAAAACAATCAAGGGAAAGGACATGACCATGTGTAGGTAACAGCGTGCAGGTTAATACCAGGAGCCGTTTTGATGACCTGAGTCAAGGGTGCAGACCCATTTGGATCGCTGTCAGAAATATGATTTAGCTCGTATCAAGAAGTATAGATTGGGATTATGAGGGCACAGTTAAGATGTTTAGGGCCACTGAAATACCTGTAGCTGGAGACTATAAATGTGTATACTAGTAAAGGGTTGGGTTTTTTTCCCCTTTAAATAATGTATAAGTAGGTTATGGAGGCTATTGTTCCAGATGTCATCAAAGTGAAGGACTTAGTGTTACTTTTAAACGTAGACTGGGTAATTCGACTCAAAAGATTGTTCTTCTAACAAAGAACTCTATTCTCATGCTTCTAGTAATTTATAGTTTCATTTAACTTTAGAGCCATCCCTGTGTACTACCCCGGGATAGAGCTGGGTAACACCCTAGCTACTTACTCAATGTGGAGAAGGTTTATTAGTCTTGTTTTGTCAGTGCATTTTGACAACCTGAGGAGCAAACAACCAGAAGCTAGGAACTATTTCATGGTTCTTTGCCTCATTCCTGCTTGTCAGCAGCCAATTAATGTTAAAGTTTTCTAAAAAGGTTTTCATTGACTTTAAAATAGGTTGAAATAGCAATGCAGTCTTCCTTTTGTCATTACTGATTCTAACAGAATCCAGACATATTTCCTGATGGAAATATAGCACTTGAATTTACTGCACTCAGTAAGCTGTTTGGCATAGACCATGGGAATCCATTTACAGCTTCAGCCTCTGTGGATTAGGGGTCTATTTCTGTCACTGGTTTTGCTCAAGTCATGTGGAACGTAGGTACAGAGATAGTTTAATTGGCTTTTCTGTGGTGGCCCATAATGCCCTTGAGCATCCTGTAGAGAAACAGCTTGTCCTGTCACGGATAGGTGTGAGACCATAGCGTTTGAAGGGCTAACTGAAGAACAAAGTGCAGAGGGATACGAAAAGGCAGTTTTTGAAGTTATGTTTCTTGCATACAACAATAAAGGGCTGTGTGACATGTTCAGGATGCTTAGGTTGGATTAACAGGTAGTTTGGCTTCAGGGGTACTGGTGAATCATTGTAGATTTGAAGCAGACAGATGTGTATTCACTAAACCACACTGTAATTCTGGCTAGGTACTAGTTCTGACTAAGAATATAACTTTAAAACTGATTAACATAAATTAATAATGTTATTATTAATATTTATTAACATCACATTTATTGATATTTTTTAAATTCCATTATAAATAACTCTGGCTGCTCTTTTGTTGACTATGTAAAGAAGGCATTTCAGTATCTTCAGTGAAGTCAAAATACTCTAGCTGATGACTTCAGTGGTTAAGGTATGTAATTGCAGCATAGACTGAAGTCTTTTCTAGGCACAATAGAGCCAATTTTAAATTTACCACTTAAACCACATTTCACAAGTGGAGTTTCTTGGGGATGAATTTGGTCTTGTTAAGAAATAGCCTGCATTCCTGCTTGTAGTGTATGAAGTGCAATGCCTTGCATATACCTGCAGAGAAGCAAAATACTGAATTCAGTATTCAGAATCTCAAGGCTCTTGAATGCTGTCAGTCCTGACTTTTTCTCTGAGGTGGGACTGCACCTTTACTGCAGGTAGTCTGTGGCACGGCTAACAGGAAGTACTGCTCCTGATGCCTTGACTGTTTGCAGCTTTAATTTTGATTTTTGCTGCCTGAGGCACAGACGTTTTATCAGTGCAGGGGTGTGTGAACACAGTCTAGTAGGAAGTGAGCACTAGGAGGAGAAAGGCAATAGTAGAGAGGAAGAGCAGGAGTAGGACAGAACATGTCAACAACAAATGCTAGTAAATGGGGACAGATGTTTTAATTATGATACAGAAAAACTGAGCCCTATTGTGAAAGGTGTTATTCTCTGTGGGTGCCTAGCACATGCTAGTAGTACTTGCAGGCTGCCAGATAGGCAGGTATTTACTGAGTCCCTGACCTGTACACCTCAGTGAAAATTAGAATTCCTGAAAAAGGAAAATAAAAAGGGCATTCTTACATTTTATATTAGGAAGCTTTAGGTATGAAAGTGGATTGGTACCTACAGGAATGTGGGGCGGGGGGTAGGCTAAAAAGGGATGCAAAAGGAGAAGAGTGAAAGTGAGCAGTTAAGAGCTACTGTCTGTTCTTAGTCTTTTTAGACTGTTATCCCAAACTCTTTAACAGATACTTTAAAACTGAATCTCATCCATATGATGTGATAGTTTAACACTTAACAGTGCGGAGAGTTCACAGCTAAAATAGATGTACAGCTGTGTATTACAGGCTATAGTGCTAGAAGCAGGCTAGCAAGGTGTCCATCACTTTCAAGTGAAAACACTTCCAAGTGAATGCTGTTAAAATTCGAATATTGCCAGGTTCCGCAAGTGCATAAAATATACCACTTATGTTGCTGGTATGATATTAATTTTGCCTTATATTGTCTATATCTCAAAACCCCTCTTCTGTATGGATCTTAAACGCTTATATAAAAACACTTGCCTGTGTTGTGAGTTAGCTCTGGTATGCAGCTAAGCCTTGCACAGCTATTGGGTCACTCGCTGCCCGGGGAGGATGGGGAAGAGAGTCTGAAGGTTGAAAGTGAGAAAACTTGTGGATTGAGATAAAGACAGGTTAACAGATGAAGCAAAGGTGAACACACAAGGAAAGCAAGATGAGGAATTCTTTCACTGCTTCCCATTGTCAGGCAGATCTGTAGCAATTTCCAGGACAGCAGAGCTTCTTAAAGTGTAACAGTTGTTTTGGAAGACAAATGCCTTAACTCCAAACGTTGTTCCTTCCGCCTCCTTTCTTCGGCTTTAATTGCTGAGCACAGTGACATATGGTATGGAATATACCTTCGGTCAGTTGGGGTCACCTGTCTAGCTGTGTCCCCTCCCAGCTCCTTGTGCCCCCCCAGCCCACTTACTGGTGGGGCAGCATGAGAAACAAAAAAGGGCCTGGTGTTGTGTAAGCATTGTTCAGCAATAGTTCAAACATTGGTGTCTTATGAATACTGTTTTGGTAACAAATCTAAAATACAGCACCATGCAAGCTGCTGTGAAGTAAATTAACTCCATTCCAGCCAATGCCAGTACTACCTAGTAATATAAAATCTGTGCTCTCAGAAACTTTCTTCCAATCTTCTCATAAGAGTCAAAAGATGTAACAATTACAATGACTTGAAGTTTGACTCAAATTAATCTTTTTGGTATTTCATATGCAAATGAAGGTTGCCTTCTCATGTTCTAGCCTGCATAGCCAAGGCCTGATGTCTCAAAGGATTTGACTAAAAGGTTCCCTGCTTGGTCAGTCTTCCATAGCTATCTTTTATTATAACTTCCTCTTGTGCTTTGTCTGTTTGGGTCTTAGATTTTTCTAGTCTGTAAGACACTATGTGTGCCTTTACACTTACCTGGGAATAGCTAGGGAACTGATTTTTAAGAATGTCATGAGTTACATCACTGTATTTTACTGTATGAGAATCAAGTTCATCTTTGTAGCATGTGTGATGTTTCTATTTATAGTTAATGATTTCATAAATTGTCATTGGAGTTAGTCCATGAATGTAGTTTGTGCAGGTGAGTCATAGGACTTGAGATCCCTATAGGATCCTTAATGGGTTTTAAAAAGTCGTTTTTGTATGTACCTGTACACACATACACAGTGATTAAGAAGCATTGTCTGCAGAACTGTTCCTAAGCCTTCTTCAGGTCCGTTCATTTTACAAGTTGCACACAAAAGTAAGAAAAATTTTTGCATGTTTCAGTCTGGCTTGATGCAAGCAACCTTCACCCAGAAGCTGTATAAACAAGATGCTGTGCTGGAGTCGATAAGCTGTATATGCATTCCCTTAGGAAAGCAGAGTTTCCATACTCCATAGCAAATTATCTTCAGTTTCCTATGTTCAGTCTCTGCTACAATTGCGTTAGGTATTTCAAGGTATTTTATTGTCCATTGAACCAGTAAAATGCATCTTCTACCCATCTTGTTTGTCGTACAAGTAATATGAGGCGATTGTCTTTTACATTGGGTTGTACATGAACTTGCTTTGGAATGCTTTTTTCTCCCATTTTAGCAGACTTCAGAAAGTTCTATAGGGATTCTTGACTGCTTGCTTTTATTTCAGAATTCACTGGGAAAGCAAACCTGTTGCTGCTGCTGTAGTATTTCCTGCATTACTGCTTAGCCGATGTAATGGCAGACAGTATCCTTCAACTGTTGATTTTTCTTCTCTTAAGGAAAAATACAGAAGGGAAGATGTGTTTTGGGAATGCCTTTTCACTTAAGTCTTATTTTCTGTATTTTTAAGACTCCTCCTCTTTTCCAGGAAATCGTAGAGAATGTCTATATATTAACGTCTTGTATTTTTTAACAAAGTTTACACATCTTTTTTTTTCCTACTCAATCAAAATTTTTTGATTTGAACCTCACACAGCAGATGTTCTTTCTTGTAGTGATAGCGCTCAGGCACTACATTTCCATTTAGTGTTTAAGTTTTGTTTTGAGAGTGGTGTTATTCATATTTTGGAAGTTGGCGGTTCCGTTATTGCTTGTTGTGTTTCTATCCTCAGGTTCTTCTAAAGATGCTTAATTTCTGCTCACTTTGATGAAAGGCGATGCAGGGGGGTAATTTTCCATACAACAGATTATATTTGTTTGGGGGAGGTTGTCAACTTTTAGCTAAACTATTGTAGTTCACTTAACCTGTTTCTTATAGCCCTTCTGAAACACATGACCTCTTCCTCAAAAATGATTAAATTTTTCTAGGCTTTCTTTTAGACTTCACAACTTGGATCTTATGTGTAGATTTTATGTTTCTGTCTTTTCCTGTTAGATACCAGCATGTCTGTCACCACAGCTTGCATTCCTGCTGCTAAACTGTGGAATATCATTTGTGAGTACGATATGCTAGAAGATATTTTAACTGCTGCCTTCCAAAATGGACATTACAAATTCATTAGCATCTATATTTTTTCATTCATGGCTCTCTACTGTGAACATCTAGTACAATGAATAGATGTGCTGAGGATGACCTGTGAATAGCGTGACATGGTAGAAGATAGGTAATAGTTTTCCTGCCTTTTACCTTAGTTTGACAAGGGTCGCTTTATGACCATCACACTAAACCTATTTGCCTGTTATTTATATTCGACAAGTGTTTTCCTTTCTTCTTTGGATATCTAGGGTTAATGAAAGTAGTTATTTTTGCTGTTGCCATGTATTTGGAAAGAATTTGTTTTTGCCGTGTCCTGATAAACATGGTGGGAAACTTCAGACATTTGTTACCTGCTTTTCTTTCTCCATTAGAGCTGAGACAGTGAGCTGGTTCTAGAGTTCCTGGAAGTGCTTGAGGTTCCTCCTGTTGAGCAGCACTCTCAACAGCTAACTCTGATTTTATTTGATGTCCATTGAGATATTTAATGAGCTTAGATCTCATTGACTGTTTTCTAATTACCTCTGTTGTGAATTAATAAAATTCATGGCAAAAAGTTGTTGTCAGTGCTAGTAATTAAGTTTTAGTCTCAAAATTGTTTTTTCTGGCTCATTTGTGTCCTGAATTTTACTTTTTCATTTGCACTGAAATACCACCCTTCCAAGCAAGGTGAATTTCTTGTATAGAAGATAATGTCTTTCTGTAAAGATAGATCCATGTGCCTTGCTCTTTCTCCTCCTCTTCATTTTGTCCTGTAACAAATCAACTGTATCATAGCTTTTAACCTGTTTTCCTTGGAGGTGTTTCCATCTTGCCATTTCTGTTGCCTGTGCGTTCTCTGTGTTCTTGCATATTACTTTTGTTTGCATCTTGCTCACCTCTTTCAACTTATCTATATCAACAGGGAATTCTGTTTTACTACTTCATGTGGCTGATAACCTGCTATTTATACAGTTTTGTCTCTGTGGTGTATAATTAATAGTCATCGCTTGTTATTTGTCATGTGTCAATGTCAGCAAGTATTTTTGTTTCTCTTTGGATGTTTTGTGTCCTCTAGGTTTTTCTTTCCCAAATGTGGGTTTTTTGTTTATTTATTTATTTTCAGTATTATTAATCCATTTTTAAAATTTTACATGTATCTTAAGTTTGATCCCATTAAATTTTCATTCTTCAGAAGTCTTTTCTGACTAATTTTCCTGGGTTACTTGGCATCAATTGCTTGAATAGATTCTCATTTTGTTCATGAAACGTTACTGTTCCTATGTTTTGTTATAAAATAATAGGATATTTAAGACGGAGTTATTTGTAATCTATCTGGATTTTTCTATTTGCCAACATAAATGGCTGCTATTGTGTGTGTGATGGACAGGGGAGTTGTTGAAATTTTGGTCTTGGGCAACTTGTTCCAAATCTTGTGATTGCTGTATGTAGAAGGCCCGTTTCACTGGGGGAGTTTAAGAAATTTCTGTGATCTCTTCTGTTTACATTGAAAGATTATGAATCATACTTTAATGCAGATTACAGGAAATAGCTCTATAGGATTGGGACACTTGAACATCTTTGTACTGGAATAAATGTCTCATGCTAATTTAAGGGAGATCCTCCTCCTATCCAGTAAAAAGATAACAGAAGGCATCTGTTTCTGGCTAGTGAAAGCAAGGTGGAAGTGCATGTCACATTAACCTTCCATGGACCTCTTTATAGTCTCTGAGAGTCAGTCTCTGTTCCTGTGGAGACTGCAGACAGCAGCAAAGAGCAGTTAAAGGAAGGGTGCTGCAATTCTCTGAACTCCCTGAGCTAAATTTCAGCACGTAAACTCCCAGCTGCAGCCTTGTTCATCTCCCTATACTACCCAGTGCTCTGCCTTAAGCTCTGAGGAAGCTCAGGCAGTCATCACTTCTGCTCTTCCATGCACCCTGGCTAGAGTACCCTTCATGAGAGACTAGGACTTTTCTTAAAGTGCTGCCTAATGGTGTGTTATATTTTTAATTTTTTCCCCTAGTGATCTGAAGAAGAAATACAACATAACAGCAATTCCTAAACTGGTGATTGTGAAACAAACTGGAGAAGTCATTACTGACAAGGGAAGAAAACAGATCAGAGACAAAGGGCTATCCTGTTTTCGGAACTGGGTTGAGGGTGCAGATATCTTTCAGAATTTTTCTAGCTAAAAAGTTGGCAGATGAAAGGAAGACAAGGCATCATGGAAGACTTTGTAGAGTTCTGAAAGGATTGTTCCATTCTTCAGAAAAAGAAGGGTGAGGCTTATATATCTTTGCTTGTAAACAAAATTTGTTTTCCACTTGAAGATTAGCAATTCCAGTAAGTCATAAAATGCAATTCTTGTTTTATTTGTATTGTTCTATCTACTATATTCAGTATGAACCAAAGCATTCCTGGTAATACCGAAGAACTTAAAGAGGGTAGGCTGGTTTAGACAGTAATAAAGGAGCACTGTGAAATCTATGCAAACACTTACTTTGCAACATCTGTACAGTAAAAATTATATTTATGCACAAAATTATCTTTTTAATTACTTTTCCTGGTGATTAGCACATTTTATTAAGAAAAGGAAATTGCTTTAATAAAGGACTTTATGAAGTGTTTTTCTAATGTGTCTTCTTTATGTATCTTAACAAATTAATCAGAAAATATAAAGATTTTTAAATAGTGCACATTTGTTTATCAGTACTGAAGAAATAATTTTCTTTTTATTTTAATTTGTGTGGGATTTACTTAAGTTTTTCTGAGTTTTCCTTGCCCCTGGATTTTTAAACTTGGTGCTGTAAGCTGTTATATCCCAAGCTAATGTCAGGTCTAAGAAGCATCTCCTCTTTTTGCCGAAGTGTGTAGAAGCAAACATCAAAACCATTACTAGCTCTATGTGATGAGTGCTCATGTTGCATGTAAAGTATTGCCTGGTTTGCCTGTACTCTCCACCAGTTCTTGTGTTCAGATTTTATAGCCAGCCTTCGTGATTAGAGTCACAGGCAAAAGTGTAGAAGTTGGCTAAAGAAACATTTCCTGTGCAAGTCAAGAGTTGTTTGACTAGGATTTAAAGACCAACAGGATTATTATTATTATACTAGCACTTAATTGAATAATCTAGACTTGAAGTGTTAGTAACTAGTAGATTTACTAGTAACATGATTACAAGTCATTCCCAATGAAGATACAGTTAAAACTGATACCCATTAACATTTTAGTTCTCTAGTTATGTTCATGCTTCCTCTTTGTTCTAATGTTAATGGTGTTTTCTTGAAGATGATAACTTGCCTCCAACTGAACTGTGTGCTGCTAATCACAACTCTCTTGGCCTGGCTGTTCTTCAGGCCTCAGGAAGCATGCTTAAAGAAATCACGTACTCCTCGCAATATATCAAAAAGCAAGTACTCTAGAGAAACTGAATTTAAAATGAAAAATATTAGATATAGGAAGTATTCAGCAGAGTGGTGAGTCAGAGCATCTTATAGCTAGTCTTTAAATGACATCTGGGTAAACTGCAGACAACTTCTAATTTTAACTGTTTAATCATGTAAATAATGCTCAAGTTCTTTTCTAATGAATACTAAGCTCCCTAGTGAATTCTCTGTGCAAGTGATGCGCTGGCACTGTCTACTGTTCTGGGACCAGGTAACGGCAAATGTATTTCAAATATAGGATGAGAAAAGAATAACAGAAGTGCTTCCAAAAATTTTTAAAATAATGTTACCTGAATGTAGAAGAAATTCTATAGCAAAAGCATCCACTGTGACCTATTACCAGACATCAGGCATCACTTAGGCCAAGATATCTTTTTATTTTTTTCATTGTTTGTCTGTATGTGTATGAAAGAAGGAACTTGGTATTTTAAGACTGAGATGGAGTTGGGTCCTTTGAATACTTGCCACACTAAGTCACTAAGACAGATTCAAATTAAAATTCAGCCAGGAAATTAATGATGATGAAGCAAAGGTATATAACAAGATACCTGGTTTGACTTCAACCAAGGGCTGTTGATTTTGTACATCAGTGTTTGGAAGCTCAGAAAATTTGTTTCCCTTCTCAGTGCTAAAATGTTTGACATAAGCAAATATTTTCCATTACCCTGTTCTTTGTCTATTAGCAGCACCTTGGAAATGAGAGGAGCAGATCTTGGTGACCCAGCCGTAAGGCTTGTTATTACTTTGAATGCATGTCCGTTGGGAAGGAAATTTACCAGCATACTAATATCTGAATTTACAGAATTGTTCCTTTAACTTTGTTAAATAGTTAAAAACCTAGCAACTTTCTACTCTCCATCTTCAGTCACAGTTGCCTTTTAACATAGAGAATATAAGTACTTTTTCTGACTAAGGAAGAAGAATGCATTTTAAAAAAGTATAATAGTATCGTAGTGATATTGATAGGTGCTGTACACTCATAAAGGAATCAGCTAAAAACCAACTCAGGTTAAAAGGAGGAGCAACCTTTATTCTGTTAGATGAGATATTGGTCTTACTAGTAAATGATTTATGGAGCAACGTATGTTAAGATTGCTTAAGAACCTACAGTGTTGATTTTTTTTTTAGAATTTATGGACAATTATTTTGCTAAGAAAGATAACAAGGATTTTAAGTTCATACTTTGTGAATTGATCCTTACTGTGACTTTTGAGGAGGATGACTAACTGCAGATGAATGCTGCAGGCTCTGCTGTGACCATTAAACATACCATTGGGGAAGTCTAGTCGCAGATTCAGACATGAAATAAACATTATCATTGCAAATGCAACCAACATATTTCTTTTTGCTAATCTTTTATTTCTGTAAGTCTCCATCATGTACAGCCCTCCTAATTGGCTGTGGAAGAACACAAACCAGGCAGAACTGCTGAGTTGGTCTAAGATCTGTATTGAGTTAAAACTAGTATCACACATGCATAGCTGAAGATTATATTTCAGTCCATTCCTCATGATCACGAAACAAAAGCTAAGGTTTCTGTGACTGTAGTTCACTTAAGTAGTAACAACTGCTTATTGTCTGTCTGTGGATGAAATAGTAATAGTGAACAAACTAGAAAATGCCGCGGTCATATTTTCTGTGTGTTACTGAGTAAAAACAGTTCATTGATCTAGTTACAGAATTTTGGGTCATTTTCAATTGTGCCAAAATCAGGTATCATTTAGCTGGTAATACAAAAGTAATAGTTTGTCATTGGATCTAGCCACTAAAAGCTCAAGTAGCCTGAGCCAGTCCAGGGGAGGGCCACAAAGACAGTCAGAAGCCTGGAGCACCTCTCCTATAAAGACAGGCTGAGAGTTGGGGCTGTTCAGCCGGGAGAAGAGAAAGCTATCATGGGATACCGTTTAGCAGCCTTCCAGTAGCTGAAGGTGGCATACAGAAAAGACGGGGAGGAACTGTTTGTCAGGGAGTGTAGCAACAGAACAAGGGCTAGCAGTTTTAAACTGAAAGAAAGGAGATGTAGATTTAGATATTAGGAAGAAACTCTTTACTGTGTGGGTGGTGAGACACTGGAACAAGTTGCCCAGAGAGGTTGTGGGTGCCCCATCCCTGAAAGTGTTGAAGGCCAGGTTGGGTGGGGCTTTGAGTAACCTGTTCTAGTGGAAGGTGTCCCTGCCCATGGCAGGGTGATTGGAACTAGATGATCTTTAAGGTCCCTTCCAACTCTAATCATTCAATGATTCTATGACTCTATGAATGCACTTGAAAAAACCCCAAAAACCAATATATTGCACAGAGTGCACTAGACTTACACTAATTTGACAGAAAGTTGCATCTTCCTTTCATATTTTTCCAAGAGAAGGTTCACATGTTTTAACAAGGAAGGAAAAGGTTGGGTTTGTTTCGTTCCATGTGGTGATGTTTTTACCTGTGTGATCTGCATGCTAGTTTTTGCGTAATAGGGGGAATTCCTGTGGTTGACGAGTCATCCAAATTTCTGAAATGCTGCATACCTCTGTCCACCAGAGGTGGACATGAGAATGAGGACATGGGAATCTTTTCTCATTCCCCTAGAATTAGGTTTTGAAATCAAAACTGGAGGTCTTTTGACATATGTCAAGTAACGTACATTGGGTGCTTAAGGCAATGTTGTATTTCCAATTTGTCACTTGCATAGACCATAAATTGTGGCTGCTCTACTTAACATAGTTCTATATTATACATTAAACATTATGGAACAGCTTAGTTACATACACATTCTGCATAGTTCAGTAAGACTCCATACACATTAATAGCACCAATGACAAAGCTAGTAGAAAGTTTCCTGTCCCCTTCCTTCTAGCTTGTGTGAGGCTGCCTGTCGTGGGTAGAGTGATTAACTCCATTCGTAAGAGAGATGCAGTGAAATATTAATATAAAACAGTGATTTAACAAAGTTTGATAGTGAATGTGACCATGTTTTACAAGATTTAATGGCAAGGTACACTTGGTATAGAGGACAGGGTCTGACAGAACTGTCAGGGAGACCATCCTATTGAGTCACAGTTTCAGAAAAGACCCCCTTGCTTTCTAAACTCTTTCTCAGAGACAAGTCTAGGTACAGCTGGATCCAATCCTAATCCCTGACTTGGTCAACAGTTTATATCTAAAGGATTATATAAGCACAATCAATCCTTTATATCACTTAGCTAAGATATCAAAGTTTAGCATGCTATTAACCACTTACTGAGAATCTGTTGCAGCAAGGACTATCTAAACCTTCCTGCTCAAGGAGAGTTCCTGGCATGCAGCCCGCTGTGATGCAAGAGAGTTCAAGGGACTCTTGGGCTGTCACCTATGTAGAGAGTAAGATAATTGACCTATAGTCATATTACATAGCAAAAAATGTCTAGGTCCCCATTCCAGACAGTGTTCGGCTGTGTTGCCATCCATCCCCCAAAGTTCAGGTGCAACACATCACAACTCCTACTGATGGTTATGGCTTGAGCAGGAGGCAGGGATGGAAGAAGAGGAAGAGCACACCACCACACTGCCTCACACAACATTAATACAGTATCCCTTAAGGAGATGGTGTCCAAATAACATATTAAAATATATGTGAATAAATTTAATCTTTAAAATCTGTGTTTACTTTTTCGTATTGTTGTAATTTTTTTGATGACTTGCAATGAAGGGAGTTTTCAGGCTCACATGTTTTAGCTTTTGAGTCTGTTACCTTGAAGAGCTCTTTACCTTTGGGTTACCTTTGGGAGCTCTGGAAAGAAAACTGCAAGTCTTATGCCAGAATGTGGTGGGACCATGACAAATACCTACATAGGAAGTAGTTACTGTTATCAAAATTCCTGCATTTTCTCTGGAAATAGAAAAATGGAAATTAACAAAGTTTTTGTAACACCTAAACTGTGTAATTTTGAGATTTGGGCTGAAGGAAAAGATCTAAAGTGTGTACCTGTAAATTTCATCAAATGCTGTAATGATTTACAGAATCACAGAATGATATGGGATTGGAAGGGACCTCTGGAGACTGTCTAGTCCAACCCCCCCTGCCAAAGCAGGTCCACCTAGAGCAGTTTGCACAGGAGCGTGTCCAGGTGGGTTTTGAATGTCTCCAGAGATGGAGGCTCCACCACCTCGCTGGGCAGCCTGTTCCAGTGCTCTGAAGAGCACTTTCTTGAATATGAATTTTTAATATAAATAATATTTCACTTTGCATCTCAGAGTACATACAAAATGAAATATCAGTAGCTGTTCTTGCAGTAAACAAGTAACAGTTGATACATACAGACAACTTTTTGCTTTTCATACCATTTCCACACTGCACACAACCTGATTTTGCTTTTTGTACAGCTGAGTTACTTCTTAACAACTGACACTGGTACAAGTCAGCTCTAGCGTTCTCTTGTAGATAATATTAGTAAATGGACAACCCTAAATTTTCTTCTGTCAGTTTCTATGAAGATGGACATATAGATGAGCCAATCCAAATGGGTTGATTTAAGCATTTTACTTCCTCAATTTAATTTAAATTTAAATTTCCCTAGATCAAGTTCAATACAATTCATGACTCTCTGATGTTAAGAAATCCTGTCAGTGTCAACTGAAGAATTTGACTTCTTGGAAAGTGTTGTTTCTGTCCAAAAAACTGAACAGAGTGGTGCAGTCCCAAAGAAATACTTCAAATACAAGTTGAAATAATTTAGCCCAGGAGTGTTCTTAGATGCCTGTCTGACTAGGAACTGAGCTGTAAGCCCTGACAATTCAAATAAGTGAACGAAACTGTGCAGACAGGTTATGAATAGATGCAGGTACTGTGCTGGAAATGTTTCTGCTATGCTGATCCAGTAACTGTACCTACTTAGATTTGTAAGATATTGATAAATGAATAGATCCTTGGAAAGATAAACAACTGTTTTGCATAGTCGGTAGCTAAACCTCTCCAGCCCTTCTCATACTAATAACCTTAAGGGCACAGTTCTATGCAAACATAAAATTTACCAGAATGCTTGGATCAAAATTGTTTTCAAAGGAAATTATTGTACTCAATTAAGTGGAGCTTTGTCCCAAAGGGTATTTAGTGTGATTTTGTGCTTTGGGAGCAGTTCCAGTTTGGCTTTGAAGTGCACCCTGGTTTCCAGCAGTACTGTTTGAGGCCCAAACTTTCATTAACAGATAGCCTGCCTGCTTAATCACAGAAGAGGATATTTTTAGTCATGTTTCATATATGCAGCTATCTACTGGTTATGTTTATCTCTTAATCCGAGATTAAAAACAATATTCTGAGCTGCAAATGATACTTTAGGGCTCTTAATCTCTATTTCATTGTACAAGTGACTCAGTCTCTTTGCTCCTAGTTTCTCCCAGTAAAACATATAATAACACAATGAATGCCATCTCTGAAGATTGAGATGTTGGAAGGGTGCTCTGGAGCTCCAGATAAACTGATGCAATGCCAATGCATACACATTTTGTGACCCAGTGTAGTCTATATACATTGGAGATGTGCAGCTGTATCTTGTCAGCATCACCAAAGCCAAATTACACCATCTAAGTCTAGCTATCTTTTTTCTACAACTTCCTAAAGTTACCACCACATGTAGTCCTATGTGGTGAAGAGACCGAAGACTGAAGTGTGGGCAACAATAATGAGTTAAGACCTTGACTGTATTCTGGTGTCCCAGTCCTGACTTGCTTATCGACGCTGAAACACACATCCTCTGTTCCCTGTTTCCATATTCGGCACTGCAACTAGACTGTGGTTATGAAGAGTGCTGCTTTTATTAATACCTGTAATTAACACCTATCACTGGAATAGTATTCACATTAACAGAATCTCAATTTAGATTTGAAGTTGACGCATTGCCACACGCCTCTAAGAGATTAGACAGTTCCTTTATAAATGGTATCTGTTTTCAAATGTAAACAATTGCACATTTAAGGTCACACAAGAATTTGAGTATATGGAGGATTTTACTCTTTGTGGTGCACAAGGAGAGATCACCTGCAGAGACCAAAGTAGAAATACCCCACATGCAGAAAGAAGGAAGAACTGAACTGCTTGGTATAAAAGAAGCTGTAAGTCCCGTTAAAGAAGCTTACAGAGAAAGTAGTTGGGACTCTGGGCTGAAACAGGTGTGGGGTGTGACAGTAAAATTCTGATGCATTTGTTTGAGTCATCCTACATTCAACATATTGGAAGTTTCTTTGAAAATGAGCAAGATTGGCCAAAAAACCCAAATTGGTAAATTACAAAACTTCAGACCTTTTGCTTTCTGCTCAACTGCTCAACTTGAGGGAGTAAGCACCACCTTTGTCTAAATCTTCTAGCAAAAGTCCAAAACCAAGCAATTTTCTGGCAAGTATGTTGAAGCAGGCCTTGCCATGTGTAAAACTGGATCAAGGATGCAGCAGCATCATAGGTGAGAGATAGAGAAGGACAGAGGTGTGGAGGACACATGGCTGCAGCTATCAGGAGTTATCAGGAAGAAATGGATAAATCTGCTGGAACACAGTTGCCTTCTGTACAGATGCTGCCCTGCCACACCAAAACCCTTCGCAGAGCAGTTTTTATCTTCTGTAAATGTATATAAACCCTAGTACTGTTGCGTTAAGTCAGAGTTCGTATCAACAGAAGGCAGAACCTCTGTTCCTCTGCCTTCTCTCCTGTAGCTGTAGAAATAACCTTCTTCTGCCTCACCTGAATCTGCAAAGTAGACTGCATTTTTACACTGACAGGTATTTTGTGTAGCATTATTATGCACAAAAGCGTGATAGCTTAGACCACTTCTTAGCAATTTGTGTTGTACTTCAAGCCTGGGAATTTCTGACTAGCTGAACTCGACTCTGAATCCAGGCAGAATGCTCCTTGCTCACAAATGAAGCCATAGTTTGTAATCTGCTTACCAGACTTGTTATAAAAAGACTTGATGCACTTGTCCTTTGAAGGAAGACTATTAATTTGAGGTATTTATAGAATCATAGAATCATATGGGGTTGGAAGGGACCTCTAGAGATCATCTAGTCCACCTCCCCTGCCAGAGAAGGTCTACCGATAGCAGGTTGTACAGGAACTTGTCCAGGTGGGTTTTGAATGTTTCCAAAGAAGGAGACTCCACTGCCTCTCTGGGCAGCTTGTTCCAGTGCTCTACCAATCTCACAGTAAAGAAGTTCCTTCTCACGTTTAGGTGGAACTTCTTAAACTCAAGTTTGTGCCCATTTCCTCTTGTCCTGTCACTGGGCACCACCGAAAAAAGACCAGCCCTGTCCTCCTGGTACTCTCCCTTTAAGTATTTGCATGCATTGATTAGATCCCCCCTAAGTCTTCTCTAGACTAAAAAGACCCAAGTACCTCAGGCTCTCCTCGTAGGAGAGATGCTCCAGGCCCTTTTCTGTACCCTCTCCAGCAGTTCCCTGTCCTTCCTGAACTGAGGGTCCCAGAACTGGACACAGTATTCCAGGTGGGGACTCACCAGGACAGAGTAGAGGGACAGGATAACCTCCCTCAACCATGCTCTTTTTGATGCACCCCAGGATGCCATTTGCCTTCTTGGCCACAAGTGCACATTGCTGGCTCATGGTCATCCTGTTGTCCGCTGTTGTCTATTATTTTTAATCTCATTCTAGACTATTCTTATCTAATGGTCAGATGACAAAACATGATATACAATATAAAATCTGAGGTCACGAGAAACTATGTTTGAAGTATTTGGTCTGTCAGAGCTTAAAGGAGAGAACTTGAAGGCACCAAGTACAGTTTGGATATGCCACGGTATATTTCCAGCTGTGTTTATTGACAAACTGTAGTTGTTGACAAAATTTTTATTGCTACACCCCGACTGCACTGAGGATGTAGATAATCCATTGATGCAGGGCTTCCAGAAGCGTTCCTGTGGCTGTCAGAAAGGTGGTGTTATTATCATGCTGAATAGAGTCAGGGTGATTACTGAAGTGGGATGTGGGAGGGTCTCTTCTACTAAAATAATAAGGGAGTGGGTGTTTGAGAGTTAAGCAAGCCAGCCAGAGACATGGCCAACTGCAGCTGCTCCTTTCTGGGAGGGAGAGGAGAAAGGAGGAAGGTGCTATTAGCTTGGCCAGTTGCCTTCAGGCTGGTGTCTGTTGCTGTAGACCCAAGGCCAAGTGTAGCTCAAACTAAGTGCGGGGGTGGGGGAAGGGATGGGAGAGAGAAGGGACCTGTCTAGTACTCTGTGTTGCTATGCTGTCTGTATGGAACAGCAAAGCCAAGATTCAGCAGCAGAAGCCAAACCTGAACCTCTACTTGAGGGTAACAAAGAGTCAGGCTTGGTCCTTTGCTAGGCAAGGCAAATGAGGAAAAGGTCTCCAAACTGTATTTGTTACAACTCCCTCTCCCTGTCCCATGTTATGCTTGGGTTGGGAAATCCTATCTGTTCAGCTGCCTTAAAGTATTCAGATTCTTCTCCGAATCCTTAAATGTTGTATCTGAGGAAGAGATTCACAATTCCTGAGGTCTCATGAGAAAGATTATTTTAGTCTTGCCAGGTGTCACACTAAACTAAACCCAGGGTCAGTTAATATGGAGGTTAGCCTTGGAACTGCAGTCCCCTCCTGATTTTCACTGTATAAACTTTTCCATGTGTTTCTCCAGTTTTTGTCATCCATATTCTTCACTCTTACCATTTGTAATGAAGTACACTAGGTCCTAAATTTTCATGCATTAATAATAGAAAATCTAGCAGACTTTGTTTGTATTGGGTTGATTTACAATGCATGTAATAAGTAAAATGGATTCTTTTTCTTAAATGAATGTCTAAAGTTATACTAGTGAGTTACAGTCTGGAAGTTAAGAAGGAAGATGAATTTTAAAACTTACGGTCTCTCTATGTATGTCTGATTTAAATATGCGGAACTGTCATTTATATTGCTCGATATCATCTTAAAACACACAAAACCAACAGTGTATTACTGCATGAAGACAATTCCTCATTTTACTTTCATAGTATTTCAGAACATTTCCTTAAAATGCTGTTATAGGACCTTGGAAATAAAAATGAAATAACTGATGACTGAGCATGGACAACTAAGAACTCTAAGAAAATGAAGAGGCCTTTTGATCACACAGGAAAGCATTTCCAGTTCATATCCATTACCCAGGATGGAACAATAGGTAATATATATAAAATTTAACAAAAAAGAAATTTTAAAAATTTATTATCTCTCTCATGCTGACTTAGTGGTGGCTCCATGACTCCATATTTTTTGTGTTTTGTCAGCAAAGCATCACTCTTACTAGTTTTATTCCCTATGCAACCACACTAAGAATCCCTCTGTCTTCCAGCTTATCTCAAAATATTGAACTGTTACTTAAGAATCTGAATTACTGAAAAGAGAATATGGTCTCACAAAGCTTGCACCTTATTATGGCCTTCCAGGATTTAAAAAAGGCACGAAAATTATACACTAGATTTTTAACAGCCTTGAAACAGAAAACCCTTTTCTGCCACGAGTGATTGCCCAGGATGAAATACCACTTTTGAAAAATGTTTTGTTTTATTCCATGAAAGGTTGCATGAAGATCCAAATTTCTTAGATTCTCCTAAATCTGATGCCAAATTGTTGCAAGAAAATCAATTGTCAGTCTTTCATTTCTGTCTCTGGCTGGTAAATACCAGTGAATTTCACTCACCTGATGCCCTAAAAGGTACTAACTATCTGGTCCCAGTGAGAATACTTCAAGTGGTTTCTCAGCCTTCTGGTTTATCATAGCAGGAAATCTGTTGCTGTCCATAAAACAGTGCTTCTTTTAAAAATGAATTTAAAACTAATATTTTTTATTCTCTCCCCACTTTTCTTTCTAGTTTAGAGGGTGAGACAACACATTATATTACTTACAGGCACGTCTGGAACTGTTGACAGTGCTCAGGAAGTTAGCTCATCACCACTATGTCTCAAGCAAGTGAAAATCTCCAGAGAAAAAGTAAGCCATGTTCATAAACCATCCCTGGAATGCACAAATGTTCATATGAGACCAGACAGATTCTTGAAAAGAAATTCTCCCCTATGCTAGAACAGGGTTCATTGCCCATTTAAATTAAATTTAATTCAGAAAAGAGGATTTAAATGGGATTTAAATAATTCAAGGATAATTTGCAGTACAGCAATGACTTTTATCTTTTTCTCCTGGCACTGATCTTACCACATCCATGATATTGATCTCTAAGGACACCGTTTTCTTAGTTTACCCTGAGTTACTCAAGATGTTCTCAAGAACATCCTCAGAATTTACATAGACATTAGCCATAATTTTAGAGGAAAATGTAAATTAGCCCCCATTATGTACCAAAGGAACTGTAATTCTCCATGGAAAGTACAAGTCTAAGCATTTTTATCAGTATGCTCAGAAAAAATTATTCTTGTCACTGACTGATGTGAATGTGGACCAGTGGCACTCTTGCATTATTTTGCACTACGTGCAGATCTTCAGGTAGGCTGCTATGGACTATAATAACAGCAACAACAAATTGATGGAAGTAACAATGATGAAAAGCAGAGTGCTTTTTCTTTTGGGACTTATAACTGCAAAAATGAGTAGAAGAGCATTGTTCTTGCTATGAAACCAGCAAGTAGATTCACAACTGGAAACTGCTAAATACAAGAAAAATAGCAGATCCCAGGGCAGATTTTTAAGGTTCATTTCCTAGCCTTCGCTTAAACAACATGATTCTTTCACTAGGAAAAGGATTTGTTATGAGAAACAATGCAAGAATCCTTTTATTTAATTTGGTCGTATAGAAAGGCTTTTTCTTCCAAATACTAGAAGCTGCAAAGCTGTAAAATAACCAGGGAAATGATGGCTTAAAAGCTGTCGCAAACAAAAGGAAAATTAACATTATTTAGTGGCTAAAGCATTCTGGTTCTTAAAACATTGTGACAAATTATGTCATTGCCCAGCTCGAGGGAAGGCAAGGCAGTGGCTAAAGAAAGAATTACTTTATTCTGTATGGCTGTTGGTTTGCTTTGACTTTCTACTCTTGTAGATGATTCTGCCTGTTTTCTGTGACTGTTAAACCTAGTCATTTTTGCTCAAACACCCAATTTAACAAAAGATGATGAGCATTGTTTGCTCTTTAGTCCTTGGCTATATTTCTAATTTCTTAATCCACTTTTCTTAAAGTTTGCTGAAGTCTAACTCTAGACTGAAGGATTTATCTGATGATAGAGTATTATAATGACACTTTGTGCTGTCTGGTCACATCCACACAGATTTCACCATTATCAAAACACCAGTCATCCCAACAGTCCTGGGAATCAGCTCATACAATCTGTATTTATTTTACTAATGGGGAAAATAAGACATAATGTAAGTGTCTGGAAATGTTGCCTGTGAAATTTGTGACAGTGCCAGGACCTGAACATAAATCATGGTGTGATTTGATTCCTAAGCCAGTGGTTACCGAACTATGGCTCTGGACTCACTGCAAAATTACAGTGAATAACCTACAAGTGATTCACAAAACCACACAGCCTTTGAAATGTTTTCAATAAGAAAAGTTAATTGTAAAGGAGTGCAAAAAGTTATGTTGTCTTGGTCTGAAATATTTAGAAAGCATCCTCTTTTGCAGTGAGTATGAAACATAGTATAGCCAAAAGACCTTAACTGTAATTGCTAAATGAGTTTGTGCTTTCATGCATCTCTGTTTTTCTCTTCAAAGATGTATGAATGAAAAAAACAATGATGGCAAGATGTTAATAACCTACTCACTCATGGCACCAAATGGATGTATAGCCTCAAAAAGAGAAATGAGAAAGAATATTTCCTCTAAGAAATATTATATAGTTGCAGTATATGAAAAGAATATTTACTCCGAGAAAAATTATTTAGTGCCAGCGCGTTCATGATGCCAGACATAATATAGGTCATGGGGAGCATGCAGAATCACTCGAGGTACCTTCTAAGCCCATTTTAAAGAGGCAGGAATACTGGCTGGTTACCTTAACAACATACTTAAATATGCTTCTACTACACTCATTTTTCCAGGACATGTTCTCCTTTCCTGCTCTCAGAGTTTTGCCCTATACATATTTTTGGTAAAAGAAGCTTGTGCCTGACAGTTTTAATCTCTGTGAAAGCAGGACTCAGAGTTGTGTGGGAGAGGGAGCAGCAGCTACCTCAGCCAGCAGAGGAGCAGGAGTTGACCAGCAGGCAGCTGGCTTCTGGACAGAGATCTTAGGCTGGGATGAGAAGACACGATCCTCAGGGTGAAGAATTTAGGGAGACATTTGAAAGGAATAGGATGATTCAGAGTGGGAGAAATTGAATTTTTGTCTTGCAGCCATATAATTCTGATACACTGGCAGTGTCTGGACAAGCAGAGACAAGAAGTCCAGCACTGGGGACTGTGTGTTACCTGAGGCTCCAGGAGGGATGGGGTTACAGTGTGACACGTCCACCCTTTTCCTGCCCAGGAAAGACATCCTCAGGTTTGTGGACAGGAACAGATACCAAAAACTTGGTGGAACACCCACTACAGCCAGGAGGCCAAGTCCTACCTTCTCTTAGAGAGAAATTTGTTTTGTCACCAACAGACTCGGCAGGAAGGAGGCATGAGGCCATCACAGCACCAGGTAACTGCACAGAGGGGACTTTTCTGTCTATTTGTAGAGTTGTGGATAGACCCTAGGGACTCCTGCTGCCCAGAAGAGACACTGACAGCCGCTAAAGGATTCGCAGACCAGTTCTGGGGTAGTGCTTGGTTCATCTGCTCTGCAGTGCTGTGCTGTGACCATGTGGAGGATGTGCAGGAAACATGGGTGAAGTACAGTTTGTCATTTGGTCCCAGAGTCAGTGCCAGATCAAACTCAGACACTGCTTTGCTTGCCTCAGCACAATATCGGTCCCTTAACTAAGCTCTGGCAGTTGTACAAAAGTGGACCTGAAACAACTCTTCTTACTCACAACTTTAACCAAAGTGGCTTCATCAGAGATGTGCTATTGCTACCATTTTTCTCTCCTCAAACACCATATACATGCAATATTCAAGACAATAAAAGTAGCTATTTTTAAAAGTGCTTACATTCTCCTCGACTGTATTATCTTGAAAGACAAGCTGCCCGAATGTGGTTCCTTTTTGTGTGCATTGATCTGTTAGGTAGTCCTCTTATATCCCATCTCACCTTTCCAACAGTCAGCTGAATCTTCATAGCACTGTTTGTTCTCTTAGCAAGATATTGCGTGTTCTGTCAGCATTTGTCCTCCATCCTAAATAAATTGAAATTGAAACATTTTGAACAAGGAATTTGATAGATTAAGGTTTTACTTACATGCTGCAGTTCCTACCAACTGCATTTATATATATGTATCTATATAAATATATACTTATCTATCTACATAGAAATATATATGGGGAGAACAGGAGATAAACAAGTCATTTTAAAAACAGAACATTGCTAGTTTTGGGGATATTATTATGGTGTTGAGAGGACAATGTTTATTAACAAGTAATATCCCAGCAGCCATGCTTACTGTAACAATCCCATGTACACTGTTGACAATGGCCCACCTGTATAAACAATGTGCCTCCGTCATACAGATATTCTGAGATTAGTGATTATGCCATTTTTGTCATTGCAGCAATGCGCACTTCAGAAACATTTCTGGGCACAGGAAAGATGCTGCTTTACTTAAGGCAAAACCAAACTAGCTTGTCTTCAGCCTTCCTGTCCTCTCCTGCTTGATTTGCTCTCTTTCCTCCATCCCTATTACCAGTTGAATAGTTCACCTTTTACAAAGAGATTCTCTGAAAATATCTAGGCAAAAATTAAAATCTGTTCTCCTTATAATATGTAACCCCATGGGACAGCCCATTTTTAATGTCTGCAGTCACCACGGCAGGCCAATCACCACACTATAACACTGATTTTCAATACAGTCCATAAATAGTTTACATGTCTTCTGCAAGGTATCTTGCCTCCATTTCTCCACTCTGTACTGTATCAGTTCCCCTTTTTGGAGACATGATCTGAACTACTTAGATTAAACACTTGGTGATGAACAGAAAAGAACAAGTGTTTTTAAAGCAAGGCAATCCTAGTCAGATTTGACTCTCAGTGGCCTAGCTGTATGTCTTAGCTCTTAGGCTACAACACTAAAATGCAGTGCTTTTCCCTATATTCTTCCAGTAAAGAGAATCCTGAGCTCAAATATCTGGCATTTATAGGGATGCTTCTGGGCCACAGCCTCAGAGGTGTAGTCCTAACAAATGCACTGTTTCTAAACAAGAAAAAGTCCCAGTCCTGAAGCACGACGCAGCTTCTCAAGTCTGAACGACCTGAGCACATGGAATGAAAATGTTGAGAAGTTTAAGCTCCTGCTGTAATGAGACTTGCAGGATTGATAAACCTGGCTGACAGTAGGACTGGAGCTTGCCATTTTCCATTTCAGTGATTACCCACGAGAGGGCAATGTCATCCTGACATTCAATACTTCAGTAGCAGAAAATATCCTGCATGTTGCCACTTTCACTGAAATCTCCATACTCTGCTGACTTGCTCTTACATAAATAGTTCTATTTAACAGTATAGTTATTAATCATCAGTAACTGGACCACCATTTATTGTCAAAGGTACTGAAACATCAGTAACTGGGAGGCCATTCACTGGCAAAGGCAAAGTAAGCCCAAAAGTTATCTGTTATTACATTAGCTCCAAACTTGTGTGCTCTGCTGCAATATTTTAATTTACTTTCTAAATACATTTATAAGAGGAAAGCAGCTTCAGACTTCAGTGCTGTCCTGCTGTCCTTAAGTAACACTATTATTAAGTAGATGAAAAGCACGAACCTAATGTGAATTTGCAACTGATGGGGAACTTTGGGGGGAAAAGATTGAGGAGACGAAGATGGGAATTACTCTTCAGTGTCCCAGCAAGTCATCAGTGTGTTGGTACACGCTTAGGTAAATTGCCCTGTAAACCAGCCTTGCATTTTCTTGATCTGCTATAAGAGCTCTTCATACATAACATCAACAACTTGTGTTTCCTTATTTGAGCCCAGGGTTGGTCAGTCATTCCTAGCGCCTCCAGGATGTGTACCTGCCTCTTTAAAGATTGCAGTCATTACATCTGGGTTTTGTTTTCTTTGCCCTTATAGGCAGACAGGACAAGCTAACAACCTCATCCATCCATACTTCTTGTTTTGCCATCTGGCATGTCAGCAGTACAACCACAATATTGCAACATCCAACTCCTCCACATCATTGTCCCTTCATCACAGTGGCAGCAAAGGTAAATGGTATTATGGAAGAGACACCTCAGCAGAAATCCATGACAGGGTCACATCTCTGCATCTCACAGTATACACTTTATATCTTCGAGCCTACATGAATCAAGTGAGTCTGTATCACATCCAGGGCTAGGTACAAGGGCTTCCTAGTTCCAGGCCTTCTGTCTTGACACAGCACTTTGGAAAGGAAACCGTAGAGACATCCAGACAGTGAGCCTTCAGTATTGCAACTGGTGAAGCTCACACGTTATTTTGCTTTACTCAGAACATGCATGCTGCAAGTTTAAAAATTCTATCACCAAGGGTAAAAAAAAGCATTGCAGGTTGCATTAAAGCATTCTAATTATTCTAGTTGAGTTACGCTTTTTTTAATAGCCAAAAAAGCTCTCCAAACAGAGAAAATTCTACATTGGAATAATTTCTTATTCTCTGAGATATTTTGGGGATTTGGTGATTCAGCAATTGGGAAAGTTCAAATGGCTGATTTTTTTTTTCCAACATTTGAAAATGTTCCCAACAGATATGGTTTTTGCATTCCTTGATGCCTTCTGCCATTGGTGGTAATGTTCATTCAGTGCAGTCTTGGCTGTTGTGACTGATTATTCATGTGCTGCAGTGGTGATGCTCTCTGAAGCATTCAATTACACTTGCAGAAATGGATTAAAAATGAACTCTGTTGCCTGACTATGAACAATACACTGTGGTCTTTATTGGCTGCTTTGTGGTTTCCACTGCCTGAACATCTATACACACCTACACAAATCATCTTCTGCTACCTGAATGTTGTGAAAGGAGTAGAAGTAGGCCATAAAGATCCATACAGTTCATGTCACAATTGCCATATTGTTCCCCTCTTATTTTATCTAGAGATTCTCTGTTAGTTTCATCCTACAGTATGGTAAAAGAGCTTGAACATATTTACAGAGCTATTTTTTCCTCTTTTTGTTTGTTTGTTTTTGTTTTTGAGTGCTATGCTTATCAAAAAATACAAAGGTCGTTTTGTTGCCTCTTACGTGCAGTTTATCAGTTTCATATTTTGTCTAGGTACAGCCTTAATGAAGTAACAGTTAAATGCAGACGATTGCTCTAACTGAACAAGTTAAATGTGGGAAAGAATGCTCTCTCAGCACCTTGTCGCTACCTATGAAGTACAGACAGATTGAGACATGCGGTAATCTGATAACTGGGCTGAGCTGAACTGGACTGCCTGGCACAGGGCTCTGCAGCAGCAGGGTACCTGTGCTATAACTGCCATCCTGTGTTCACTGGTCTTCATTTCTTGCACATGGTACAAGTTTGATGGGAATGAATAAGAAGCACATCTCAAAGTATTCTTTGTCCTACTAAAATAAATCATGTCTCTTACATGACTTAACTAACTTACTGCCTCTTGTAGTCTTGAAGCTTTAACTGTAAAGTGTATCTTTGTGGACAAAAGAAAGTTGTTTTCCCAGAGCCTGTGTGCTAATTTTTGGAAATTTGGCTTAGAGATGTGGCATGTGTGACAGGTTGTGAATAGATTTTCTTTTGTTCCTAGGGGCGTTCTGTTTTCAAAAATGGTAGATTGCATTGCCAGTGACACAAAACTATAGAGCATGACACGTGATTATAAGATCCTCTTTGCTGGATTCATGAAGTCATATTACTATAAAATATTTAAACAAGGCCATTATCTAGTCCAAACAGTGACATTGTCATATTGTTGAATGTTTTTTCAGCCTCTGTCATTGTTGTAGTCATAGGCTATCCGGATATGGTTTGAAACAGAACCCTTTGAAATAAACACTAAATTCACTTTGGAAAATGATGCAGTTTAAAATCAACTGACTTGTTTTGGGTTTTTTTGTTTGTTTCATTGATTGTTCGTTTTGTTGGGTTTTGTTGTTTTTTCTTTCTTTTTTTTTTTTTTTTTTTTTTAAATTGGATCCTGTAATCATTAACCTCTCTGTGGCTGGGAAAGAAATCCAGATAAATGTGTCAGTCACTATTATTTGCACTCAGCTGATATAAACTGACATGGTTTCATTTTGTCTTTCATGGATTTCAGCAGCGGAATTCAAATGTGCACTTTATTCTGTTCTTTGAGCAGAGTACAGTACTGACCTTGGATACAGTTGGTTTGAAAATAATGATTTGAAAAGGTATATATGTATATCTGTGAAAAATAAATTATGTCCCATCAAAAAGGCAAATGCATTTGATAAAAGTTCTGCAAATGTAGTACTATTGTTATAGTTCCTGAAGTCTTTTAATTTTATTTCTGTTTCTTTTAATTACATTATTATTTGTCTGAGGGTATGAAACAGAAAACCTATGCATAGAAAGACAGAACAGAAGTTTTGTTTCTTTAACACATTTGCAATAAAAAATACAAAAGATCTGTAAAACAGATCATTCAGCCTAAAATGAGAAAATGCTGGTCATCACAGGCATAGCCTTCTGCCACTTGCTGCCAGATGTTTCATTTGGTGGCTTGGCCCCTCTGAGTTTCTACTGTTTTCTGGAGGCTGGCTTGAATTATGAACATAGACTATTCCTCTTCTGCTTTATACCTCGTGAAAGCTCCTCCTGGAGAACTTTAGCAGAACAATTTTCCTGCAGAGAGATCAGGACTGGACACATGAAGGGTGAGAGCAGGCATCAGCCTCCTGCGGCAGGGTCCTGAGCAAAAGAAGGCCAAGCACCACCAGCCATGGCAAAGGAGCTCTGATCTTCAGGGGTTCTTTGATGAGTACATTGACACAGTGAATGCACGCAAGCCTGCACTCAATGCCCCCTGATCCTGCAAGGTGTAGAACAGTTCTCAAAAAATATTTGTGTGTGCTTCATATGCCAGGTGGACACTTTTTAGGGGTAACACTGGCTTTTTGCTGCTTTATTAGTTGTCAAATGTTACTGTAGTATTCCCAGTCTGTTTTGGTGAGCTGAGGAATAACTAAATACTACCCTGCAGCAGTAGTGATGTGTTTCTCTGGTTCTTGGGACTCTTATGGTGCTCCACCAGTGGGCAAGAATTGCAATGGAGCTGGGCAGAGATAGGGAGCAGAGCTGAACCACAAACCCAGCTCTGAGGCATGCAGCCAGTCCGTTAGCTGGCTGTAGCAGGGCAGTAACATCAGCATGTGTGGTAATGAGGGCAAGCACTCTGGCCTGCAAGCAGAAAATACCATGTGGCCACCCATCATGGGGGCTTAGGTATGCTGCAATGTTTTTCCTTGGAGGAGGATTCCCTAGTCAGCCGTAGTCACTCTCCATGTTGGTACAACACTTGTAAAATGGGATTTCCTTGTTGCGAAGTAGAGACATGGCTCTACACTCTCCTCTTGCTCCTTGGTTTCTGCAGGAGGTACAAACTGCAGCAGAGTAGGTGGTGCTGGGGGTGCTTACAGCAGGAGTGATACTAACACCTCTCCTTCCCTTCTGCTTTCATTGATGCAGATGACCAGGTACAGGTCACTTGACTGCCATCCACAGCAGTGAATCCAGCCCACAGCAAGAACAGAATTTGTGCTTACCCCGCTCAATGATTTATCTGCTCCACAGTGAGGTAGAAAGGGGGTTGACCTTCTCCTGCAGCTGATTTGAAACTTCAGCAGCTGTCTTCAAATATCTTAGTGTGTCACATGGAAAAAGTTCCCAGTGGATCTCATGATATCTTAGGATCTGTCAGATCTTACATGTATAAAATCAGTAGAAATAAGTAAACTGAACTCCTCCATACTGTGGAAGGAGGCTGAAGTGTCCATTGGGTAGCTGTAATGAAGCTTCATCGCTCTTACCCAAACTGCCTACATTGTAAGTGGAAAACTCAGTTGACCAGTCATCATAGTGCTTCCAACAGGGAGACAGGGCACATCAGACCTGATGTCTATCTAGTTTAGGTGGTTGCCATTGTGCTGATTTCAGGAATCACAAGAACCCCACTAGAGGTACCTGAGGGACCACTTGTCTTACAGAAGAAGTGCTACCTGGCTACGGGACTGGGCCTTAGATTCCTTCAATTAATGAGGATACCATTGGCATTCTTTATATCTGCACCAGTATGTTACAGCATAGAGGTAAACACACATTTAGATTTAAATGATGCAGAACAAAGAAGTTGTTTCCCTTTGCACAGCAATGAGATTGCTAGTGAAATATATTTTTTTCAACTGTGCTACAATAATAGATTTGTCATTTCCGAGGCTTCAGTCAGTAGCTCGTTGTTGTTGATGTGACCTTTGAGAGGAATGGATGGTCTGCAAAGAGGCATAAAATCCCTAAAGAATAAGCTTGCAAGGACATGATAATTTCACAACCACTCATGGCTGTCATATCTTTCAGTATTCCTGTTGTCTTTCTCTTTCCTGCCTTGTCTAAATGTGAACATGGTATTTTTATTTTCCTCCTCTGCTACCCTCTCCCTTTTCACCTCTCTCCCTACTCCCACAATGGTACCCAGAGTCATTCAGTTACCTTGTTCACAAACAATTCTAGTATCAGTATCTTTTCATAGAAAACAAACAGAAAAAAACCCAACCAAACCAACAAAACAAAAAGACCTAATTCCTTCCCCACCCCCCACCCCCCCTCCCCCCAAAAAATAAATAACTAAACTCAAACCTGAAATTCTCTAATTTCAGTAGGAATTAAACACACGAACCCACGGTTAGCTCATTAGAGGCTGCTAAAGTAATGTAAAAAGAACACTGTCAAGCAATCAGTCCTGTTCATGCTGAAGAACTAAATGGACAATTACAGAGGAGCCTGATTTCTCTGGGTAATGAAGACCTCCCAGTCATACTCGTGATCCCAGTGGTTTGTTTCTATTCATTGGATCAGCATCACTCCCTATGCACTCATAGCACCAACCTTTTCACTATTATTTACCTGACTTTTGTTCAAAACCATTTTATTTTCTTGTTTTTTTTCTGAATCCCAACAAAGGTAAGAGAACCAATCAGCTTCTAAAAGAGAAATCTGCAGCTCAAGTCAAGTGCAAAGTTTGTAGTTACACTTCCTTTTTCTCCCTCTACTTGACCAGCGGGTGCAGAGCTCTTTTCCCTTACTGGAAAGTCTGTTTGAGCAACTATTTCTCTCCATGGCTGTCATCTCCCCTTCCCTTATCCTTGCTCCAGCTTTCTAAAGCCAGTCCCTCCCAGGTAAAGGCAGTCTGCTCTGCACTGTGGGAGATGGTGTGGAGCTGCTTCTTTCTTGCTCCAGGCTGGCCACCCCTTGGTATTGCTTTAGGAGAAAAAGCATGTAAGATGTTAATTCTAGCTGTTTTTTCAAGGAACAATGAAATAATTATTTCATTTGTGATGTTTGATATTGGAAGCATTCCTTTCTTGTCAGTGAATTTTTATTATATGCTAATATTACCTGTGGCACATTTTTTTCCACAGCCAGATGGCAAGATGTAGACCATACTTCCAAGGAATTTACTCTGGCTAAAAGAAATGTGGCATATATGTCAAGCCACAGACATATGCTGTAGGCTTGTGGCAAAATCAGTCAGGAGATTTAGTGGCAGCCTTTTTGTTTTGAATGTATGTTATCTCAATATTTATGTAGGGATAAGAAATACAGAATGAGCTATTGCAAAGAACAGAGCAGTTCATGTAGTAAATTGTTCTCTTATATTCTGGGTGTGAAACAGCATGCAAAATGGCAGCTGCTGTTTGCAAGAGTTGAGGCATGCCTGGATAATTAATATCCTCAGGACACTGTGTCTACCATACAGACCATGATTCAATCATTTTCTTCATACTGTGATTCCCGAGACAGACAGCTTTCAGTAATGACAGAAAGATGAGTACACATTTAAAAAAGAAAGTCAGTAAGGTAATAGAGACTAAGGGTTTTGCACAGGTTACACAGTGAATCAGTGATTCAGCTGAGATAAGATTATGGAATCTCATTCTTTCCCTTTTTCACCCCAATCATTACATCCTCCTGTCAGTACAAACAGTCTGCATAACTTGGTAAGAAGGTTAAAAAGTCAGGTCAAGTTCATTTTAAATTGCTTGAACCACTTGCAGAATGTAAATTCTATGATCAAGTTTATATTTTACCATGAATCTTCAAATGTTTCAGTACTGACACAAAAACTGATTGCAGAGCAAGCTACAGCTGCATGGCCAACAGTCTAGGCAGATCCTCTAATCCTCTGCAGGAACCTCTGAAGTGATTTACTATCTTCATATAACAGATGTGCTTCATTCTCATTAGAAAGTTAAACCCAAGTGGCTACACCAGAATAAGCTAACACACAGCCCTGCTAAACAGGGCATGTTGGGGTATGTAAGAATAAAAATACTTAATCAGCTATTAAGAATGATGAAGAAATACTCATGAAGTTTCTGCAATTTAGCATAATAATGAAGCAATACTCTGGAAGGAAAATAAAGGGATATAGGGCGTGCTGTGCTCTGAGTGGGAGGAATAGTTGCACCATGTGCAAGAATTTTGCATCAATACAGACTGCAGCTAAGGCGGGATGGCATTGACTTTAGTGTACGCTAGCTCCCCCAGGCATAATCCAGCTCCAGATAAGCTTGTTGCAAAGATAAGAACTAAATGCCTTAATTTCTGTCCCTATTATTTACATTGTACTTTCAGCTGGAAAACATCGAAGTTCATATTAAGAAGTAGTCTCTGCCATCAAGTTCCCAATGCGAACAACCAAGACAGGTAAACAGCTGGAAAAGGGAGTCTGCTTGGTTCTGTATTACTTCTGAGAACTGAAGGTAAAAAGACTGTATATACTTTCTTGTTCTTTAAGGATCAAGCCTGCATTCATGCTCCGAGTCCCGTCTGTGCCCACTAACTATTCACTAGTTCCTCAGGGTAAAGATCCAAATAGGAGCGCTACAGCAAAAGACAAGTCTGGTTTAGAGTCAGGTTTTGCTCATAAAAACTGTGTGGATGCAGCAAATCTAAACCCTTTGATCACAGTCACTGAAAGCTGCCTAGCCAGTTGAAGGTGGTTAAACCAGCAAAGGCACTTACTTTTGCACTTAGGCTAACTTGGCCACGTCTGGCACTCAGAGCTGGATCACCCCTGTTTGCTGCCTGCTTGCTCTTTGTGATGCCTGCTGTTCTACAGCAGCTACATGTCAGAAAAAGGCATCCCTCAGACGCTTACACATCTCTGCAGGCATGGGCAGAGCTGCCCACGCCTGCAGAGCTGACCAGCTGGGCGGACATCTCTTCCTGTGGACCTGCATGGTGGCCCTGCTACTCTTCTTTGCAGGAACCATGCTGAATGCTTCTCTCAGCACTCTGCTCCAGGCCACTGAGGACAGGAGGAGAGAGGCCATGACAGCCTGAATGGGATTTTGGGTTATCCCTTTGAGTCTGGAGGGGTGGAAGGCAGAAACCGGCACAGGGACATGTGTTGTAAAACACCCTGAGTGTCAGCTGCTGCTGCAAGGAACATATAAGAGACAATGCTGAGCATTCGTTTTATACAAAACTGGATTTTTTCTGTAAGGCATTAGGTGTCAGGACAAGAATGTAGGTTCTCTTGCTCAGTAAGTGACCTAAGGTCAAAGATTGGTCTCTGTCTTTCCCCCCTGTCCCCTTCCCCTGACACCACAAAACACAAACAAATTTTTTTTCCCTTCAAAAGAGCTTCAACAGGAGACATTAAAATTCTCTTGCACGGCTGACCTTTCTGTCCTCAAGTAAGTTAGCCTAGCCTGAGTTTCCTCTTCATCTTTGCTACATTTCTTATACACAAAGAGCAATCTTATAACCCTGTCCCTGCCTCAGCCTGGATGGCCTTTTAAATTTTGAAAGTAGGATGGTAAAAAAACCCAAGCAGCTCTCAAAATGGCATTGAGCGGGAAGAATCCCATAACGTTTCAGTATAAGTAAAATAAAGCCAATTTGATATGTAAAAATGAGTGGCAGTTTATACTCCTACCTTTCTCCCTTCCCCTCTTGGGGAGCCCTGGGAGAGGGGAAGCTGTTCTCATTTTCCTTTTCTGTCCTTCCCCTCCCTCTGCATGGGCATATTATTTTCCACTGCACAGCTAGAATGGTAACCCTCTTCCCTCTGTTATTTTTTTCTCTTTCCCTCAGGCCTGGTCCAAACCCCATCATAAGTAAGAGAATAAAAATGTTCTTTTATGTCTGACATAGTGAGTCTATGTCAGCAAAAGCTGGTGTCTAGCAAGAATGGCAAGAGATGCTGTGACATCAGGAACAAATCTTGAAACACTTCTAAGAAAATCAGACTGCCAATTTATGACTGGTTTATAGTTAAGGCCTTGATTTTATTTCTGAAAAAAATTCCATCATCTCCAAGCAGCAGGACTGTTTCTTACTAATATCATTAAAAATAATCACGGCATTTAAATCTGCAGTTAGTCCCTAGTAAAACACACTAGATAAACTAATGAGGAGATTGGAATTATCCACCATTGCAAACATCAAGGCACTTTTCTGTCAGGCAGCTTGTTTCACATCCAGAACCTAACTCAAACATTACTAAAAAAGGACAGTGACGGACCAGGGTGGCATTAGGCGTGAGAGAGAGCACTACTGCTGCTGCAAGCATTGTTCTTTTAATTTTTCTACTATGATGGTAAATAGCCAGAAATACAAAGTGCCATGCAGCAACTGAGGAAGAGAGACTGAATTAACTAGTGTTTCAAGCAGGTACTAACTTGCTGAAACTCCAATGAGTCATGTGTACTAGAAGTTAAAAGATTGTTGTGGCATGAAAAATACATAAACTTGCCTCAATGTGTTGCTATAACACACACATTACTTGAAATGGTTTATTTTGACCTTGATGTAATCAAGAAGTAGTCAAGAAGAAATCTTGGCAGAGTTACATCAGACCAACAATGTGTCTACAAAAAAACCCTCAAACTTTTTTTTTTCTTTTAAAAAAACTCCGCCCTAACTCTTCATAAAGTCTGAAATAAAACGAAAAGGATAAACGGGGCAGTGATGTACAAATTGTACAACCATCTGAGTAGCTAAGGCTGAGTCAATGGAGAAAAAGGCAGACTGGATAAGTTTGTGGGTAGAGCAGATTTATCCAGCCGTATTTGAGAGCAGGACCTGGCCCTCAGCCACAAGCTGCAAAATGCTACTTACAAGGATGGAGCAAGACTGCACAGGAAACAATGCAGCTTAACGTGCTGGGACTTACAGGTGCTAAATTAAACCAGCAGCAGTTGTTTAAGCAGACATTAACTAACCATGAGGTTACCCCTTTCAGCGGCTATCACTGCATATCTCAGCTTTATGTGGTGACAGGAAACAGCAAGGGACATGAAATCAGAGGTAAAATAGGTCAGTAATTTGCATGCTTGTCTGGGAGTTAGTAATTGCAGGATATTTCTGGGCAAGCCACATGTTCCTGGGCCTCACAGGAAAATAATATTTTCTTATGTCACCTCAATTCTGTAAGATGAATATACACAATGTTCAGTAGCCTTAGCAAGAAGGGTGATGAAAATACCAGGATTAACTCCCAGAAAATGCTCAGATACCTGAAAAAAGGTGTCTAAATCAAGTTAAAGCTATCCTGCAAATAATCTTATACAACATGGAAAATCCCAAACCTGGTATGCTTTGCTAGACCTTTGGCAAGATGTTATCCCTCTTAAAAAAAATAAATAATAGCTCTCAGCCATCATCAGGCTAAAGCACTTGCAGGTGCTCTGCACAGGACATGAATACAAATAAAATCATAACCAGAACCACTCTTTCTCCTCTCCCTAAACAAGCTCTCTTTAGTTTTCTGCTGCAATTTCTGACCCCTTCCCAATGCTGTGCATCCATTTCCACTCCTTCCCAAATCACAACTCCTGACATTTCGTACAATTACTTTGCTTGTGTTGCCTGCCTCTCTATCTCCCTACATTTCCTGCATGGTTTGAACCACTGTGCTTTTAATGGTGGGAGACCACATGCACTGCTATATATCTACTTTTTCTCTGTGAGAACATGAATGTAGAGATGACTACTGCAGTCCTTTCCTATACAGTTCTTACCCTCAGTGATATGATATTTGGAGGGTTGTCTAAAACCTCTATCCCAGCATTTCCCAACAGCTTCTGTTTTGTTTGCTAGATTAGGCCTATGGGCAGTGGGGCAAAGAAGAAGTAAAACTTAGCAGCTTCTACTATTTCATTATGTTGAGTGCAAAATTACTTTGTAGCCAAAGGCAAAAAACTTCATTTAGCAAGCCAACCTATTACAGTAGAAGATTACAAAAATACATTCTAGAAAGAAACTAGGAAAGAATGGTATAAACAATAACACAAGAATATATTCAGTATTAAACTCTACCACTGCCTCAAAGTCCATGGTACAGAGCAGAAAAGGAGGCAGTTAGGTGATTCAAGGGTGAGCTGGGACAGCCCTTGAGAATGGCGTGTAGGCCTTCTCAGGGAGCCAAGAGCAAGCCTGTGTATGTCAGTGGTAGGAGAGGGAGATGACACTGTGAAGACATTCCTTGTTTTGCCTTTTGTTTTCATTCCTTCCTCATCAAGATGTGGAGAAACTTGTACCCTTGCAAGGGAGTTACAGCTCCCCTGGTTCATTTCCTCCTCAGCATCCTGCAAAATGTGAGGTCCCCAGGGATGATTAAGCTGATGTATTCAAGAAAACAAAGAAGTGAAATTAATATACACTCATAGTAACCTCAGCTAAAACATTGCAGAATACCAGTGTGACCACTGCCTGGGCTTTACTGAGACTAGTACACATGCTCTGGAGCAGCACCATTCTTCTAAGATGTCATATATTTTTAGGAAACAATGAGGAACAGAGAATGAGTATATCCTTTTCAAAGCTGGAAGATAGAGTTGATCATTTGCTAAGGGGCTTCGTCAGTGGTAAGTGACATCAGCGGCAAATTAAAGAATCACCAACTCCTAACATTCTGGGGAAATGGGAGAGATAAGGGAGAGGATAATAGGAGGAGAAGTGTAAACCAACACACTCTGAATTGATGCAGCTGGATAAATATGTCAGGTTTATGAAAATGACAGATTCTAAACACTGGCTTTTTGTGTCACAGTCAAAATAAGTTTCAGGACAGCAGTGAGACATTCATTGTTGTGAACAGTTCCTGAGTTAGCCTTTATGAAGATATGAATAGGTATGATTAATCTTTCAATTACATGCTTAGAAATGAGGACAATCTCACTGAATTCAGCACACTAGTTATGTGCAGTTGGAAGTTGAGACCTGAATCATATGCACTGTGCTTATAAAACACAGGATTAACTCGGATACCCAGACTTCTCTCTGTTCTGTTACAAGCAATTTTTGTCCATATTTCTGAATTGCACTTTGAATTAAAAAACATAGCTTTGTTCACAAAGAAGAAAAGTGTATTTTTTCCATTTTGCATTATCTGTATGGCACGTGCCAGATTATTAATGACTCTAGTAGATACTAAGCAGAATAATCATCAATGAAAGTCTTACAAAATGCTTTTTACATTGCAAGAGTAATTTTTATATACATTCAGAGGGAGGACAAAGATGTTAACCTTGTCCATTCACAGCGCTGAGAAATGCAAAGGAGAAAAATAATCAATGTATACGTGGATCTAAACCAGCTTGAAAGTAGTACTTTTTCCTGGTAGCGTCACAAAGCTCATGTGTTGTTCAGCATATAATCATCTAGCTGATGAACCTATAATATTGTCTTGGTAGTTTTGATAAAGGGTACCCAGGAGCCTCTTTCATTGCAACTGAAGTGATAGTTCCAGTGGACAGATTGCATATTTTCATATGGAGGCAGAGGGAGTGTTAAAAACAAAGATAGATCTTCAGTTGGCATTAGGGGGAGATTTATTTTAGCAGAATGTTTAGCTGAAGTCAACTGAAATATTTCATTGGAGTCTGGATTGAATGTTTTGTTACATCAGATGATTATGCGTTTCATCCTTTTGTATCAATTTTGATCATGAAGGGTAGTTGCTACTGCTTTTCGCAGAGGACACAAATTTCATTTTTGATTAAATTGGTGGTTTAACTTTGCCATTGATTATCAGAGTTTTCAGTATCAATACAAATGGGTAATTTATTTTCATTCGTATTTTGCAAAAGCCTACTAAGCAAACGCAATACTAATTGGGAAAAAGAAAAGAAAAAGCGAATATTATCATTTTAACCCAGTACACCAAAAGATAAGCCATCAGTAGACAAATATACAACTTAATGTTTTGACAGGAGTGTGCATCTGTTTCCCATTAACTTTGCTTGAGACAAGCAAGGAATTAAGGTTTCCCGTGATTTAATTTGAAGAGCAATTTGGATTTCCTGTGCCACAGCTGGAGGCATTATTGGTATGAGACGAGAAAGGACCTAACTATCCTACAAGTTTCATATTTCACAAAGAATAATACCTACAGAAATTCAAACAGGATGTCAAGAAGTGTTATACGGGGGCTCCCAGTGCTCTCCAATGTTTCTAATATAAATTCACAGGGCAAAACAATATTAAACTGTAAGTTTCATTCTCTCTTCTTGCCACTCAGAGAGCAACTAACTTGAAAAAGATAATAAGCTAACGAATATTGCTTCACCCCAGTGAATTTCTGTAGAGTGGAGAAGCTAAAACTCCCCATTGGATTTCCTGAAAATGACATTACCGATCTGAGTAGCTGAGACTGTTTCCTGAGAAAGGAACAGACTCTGGACAGATAGTGGCCAAGCTCTGGTTAGGCATGCTTTGCAGAAAGGGCTGAACACATTACCTGCGACAGTAAGGTCCTGTAATTTTTCTCAGGCTGTGTACATAGAAGTGGAAGCTCATAGAAGTAGAAGTTGAATCTCTTAGTTGTTTAAACCACGGCCTTGGTTCCTATAACTAACATAATGCCAATGGCATATTGCATGAATAATTAAACATTATTTGGGAGATAATGGCCATCTGTTACCTCCTTTTAATGGATTTTTTACAAAAATATGTTTCCTTGTCTTCAATTTTGAATAAGGAGGGGAATTTCTCTGAGGCATTCAAATTGTTCAGATGTTAATGTATCAAGCACCACTCTGGCTCCTTTCTTTGGGTGAAATCCCAGTCCCACTGGAGTCAGCTCTGGACTTTGCCATTGGTCTCGGTACAGCTGGCATTTTTACCCCTTGGGCTCCCTGATGGCTGAAGGAAGTCTGAAGAGGCAAGTGGAGAAACTGGTATTCTTAACACCTCCTCTGTTCAGGTAAATACGATTTTGTGCATTCTTGCATACAGACAGATCTGTGTCTAAGATACTCGCCACTTAATTTTCCTCCTACCCAGAATAATCCATATGACATTGAGTTTTAACTCAGCTGTCCTCAGTGAAAAGGGGCAATGCTTGTTATTATTTGCAGTTTACTTCCTTTCATCTTCTGTTTTTCTTAAGAACTTGTAAAAGCTATTTTCAAATTCAGTAACTGACAGTTTTGCAGAAAAAGATTTACATTGTTTCTTTGACAGTGTAATTTGTCTGTATTGCTATTTCTTCTGGCTTTGGTTGAACAGTACTGGCATTTGTAAGATCATTCCATTACTGGATATTTAAGGAAGCATCAAATCATTCAGGTGCTCTGTGGTCCAGAAAAGGAAATTAGCCTGAAAAATAGTGCAAAATTATTTGCCTAATTGTGCCTGCAGTGCTTAGTTCTGCATAATGAGTAGAAAACACAAAAGGGTTTAATTTAGGTTATGATGATGCAAAAGCTATGATTTTTTGGAAAATTCATAGATTTTGGGGGATTTTTCTTGATGATGTTATTGTGTTCTTTAAATGACTTTGTATCTAGAAGAATAACTTTTTAGGTGAAAGTCAAAAGAGTTTCAGCAGGGAGTTTCATCTCACTTTTCATGTTTTGGAGGCCCTGTTTATCTCAAAAAACAAGAGAGGAGACAAAACATGCTACTCTGAAACATTAAACTTGGTTTTGTTTAGAAGCTACATATGGATGCTAACCAATAAAAGGCTATTCTTGGAAAGTACGTTTTCTAATGCTTTTTTTCTACTATTAGCTTTTTTGATGTATGAGATTGTCATTTTTCACATTAAGTTTCTGCAGTTTTACTGATCCTGCAACTAAGACATTGTATGATTTATTACTCTATTTGTAGCCGATATGTGAAATATGTCATATCATTCCATGTAAATATTGTCTAAACAATGCAGCAACATTGTCTAATAAAAACATGTTTCATGGTGAACAGAATTTCTGTGCAGTCTCCATGATTTTTTACTAAAATTGAGGCACATGCTTAAAAATTCCTAGTCAGGCAGCTGAAAATTGATCTTTGAGATTCAGTAATAAGTGATAATTATTCATATAGAGATGGAATTTCATTGTTGTATATTGAGTGTAGCAAACACAATTAATGACTTCTGTCATAGACTATGAAAAATTGCATAAAGGGGTTTGTTTATGGTTAATACCTATTGTATCACATATGATCTTCAGTTAGCAAGATAAAGCAGGGTTGTTTTTTTTTTTTGCCAGCAGACATTGTATTCCATTGTAAAGGCCTTGGGGATCTCTTACAAGCAGTATTAGCACAATGTCATCCCTCACTGGAGGACAAAACAATACTGTAGGTAACATGAGAAGATCCTCCATCACGATATAACCTCCCGGTCTCAGAAGGATGTAGCAGTGTCAAGATGGAACATGACTTTATTTCCGTATAAACAACCTTCTCTCACTTCTCTAGATTCAGTTCAAGATACTTTGGTAATTAAATGCTGAAACAGCAGCTAGAAGTGTGATCCTGCCTACTATGATCATATGCCCCCAACAGTCTGGAAGTTTGTAATATTTCTTGCAGTTGGTACATTCTACAGTTGAAATGTGTGGAAAACCTCAATAACTCTGTGTCAATAATGTTTGACCATTCAAAATTTGGGGTCTTTTGGAACAGAAGAACTTTTTTTTGTTTTTTGGCTGGTACTAGCATGCATTTTTTTGGCCTCTCCATAAAGTCCTGACCATGCCAGGTTCTAAGGACTTTACTGGGGATACAGAACATCTGTTGCTGTCCATGGAAACCTTGGCTTTGTGCACTTTATGTGACCCAAGAGCCATAAGGATAATGTTTACACAATGTTTTTTACATGTGTTGGTACATATTTTCTGTGAAGTTGGAGTGGCACATCCCTGTCCAGCCTATACTTTGGAGAAGTAGTCTGTATGTGCCTTGCTTCAGTCAAACCTTTTGCTTTCCTGGATTTTTTCCAAGGTTTCCACATGTTAAAATAGTGTTTTCCCTTACTAAGTAAAAAAAGATCCATTTAGTTGTTTTTTACTTACTAAATGAAGGATTGAAAGGAAAATGGCCAATACCCCAAAGTACATCCAATGACTAATGTGAGAAAATGCTTTTTTTAAAAGTCCCTAATGTATTCCCATAGCTGTGCCACAATTCTGAGAAATTCTGGCAGCTGACCTCAAGAAATTAAACACTTATCCATTATTACAGTATATCTTTCATTAAGAAAAGAATGACCTCTGACCCAGAGAGGTCAACAAACAGCCTCACATGGACTTTGGTGTACTGTGGATTGATCCCATGAGATTTATCTGGAGAGGTAGATGCTAGATTTTGTCTCACTTAATTGTAAATATTTATATATCGGCATCTATGAAGTCACACCAGTCAGGAGAAAATAAAGCATGACTATCAGCACTACTTTAATGTCTGCTTGAAGATGGGAGGAATCAAGAGCAATGAGGCCCTATATTCCTCTATACAAACGGGGGCTCTGAACTTGATGGATGTAGACATCTTCAATTTAGACATTTCCATTTAGTCAGAAGAATCCATTCAGAAAGATCAATTTTTCCTGTTCCCTACAAGTTCCCTTTGTTTAAAATATCTCCTGTCAAAGATGAAGCATTTCTCAAAATCATTTATGGTACAGAAATTAACACTGTAAGTGTGATGGTTATGATGATGCATATTGGTGCTACCCACAATATGATGCTAGGCATTGACACCTTAGCTCATTGTGGAGTAGATGGTATGTATGAAGGGCTGTAAGTCTGCTCACTGGTTCCCCATACTGTAGGACTGGTAGGTAAATCTTTGGCCCCACTGCTCTAGACTCCTTCACACTCGGTGTAGACCATCCAGCTCTTGTATGATGTATGATGCCACTCAGATATGTGACTGACAAGTTCTGGGTCCTTTAAGAATCAGAAAATAGAATTTTAATTTGTGGAAACAGTTCAGAATAGTTGCTCTTCTATTTTTTAGGTTGAGATTGTTTAAAGGGTAATTTTTCTGACTACTTTAACCATAAAAAAAATACTAAATTTTTCAATTAGCACTTTAACTTGCACATCTGAAAGAGGGGAACTCAGTATGATGTGATATCAGCTGTTTGCAAAAAATGGCCAATCGGGTCTTTTTCTTGCTTGTCCAACCATGGTTCTGCCCTGTCTTTATAATTGGGCCTTAAGAGCAAAATAAACCAGTTTAATGAGGATGTAAATCCACTTTGCTTTATGTAACCCATGATATTATTTATGCCAAAGAAAAAGATAAGTCGTATCAGAGTTCAAAATATCAATGTTTTTAGCACCCAGCATAATGATGGTTGTGATTTATAGTTTCTGAAGAGTATGAATTTAGGTAGAAAAGATTAGCAGCCTTGAAATTCACAAGCAGGTAGTGGTTTTAAAAACCTGCGTTATCTGTGCATGTATGACAACCATGAGTATTTTCCAACAGAATAAAAAAGGGAAATAGTCACAAGATTCAATATAATAAATAAATTATTACAAATTTGTCAGAAGTATGGAAAAAATGAAATACAGTACATGGAAAGGCACTTTGTGGGGCTTTAAACGCATTTTTAAATGGAGCTTGCAACTCTTATCTCTCATTCACTCACGTAGTGGCAGAAACACTCATTCAGCAGCAAGAAAACCGGACTGCAAACTCTCCTCAGCCACAGAGATTTACATTAATCTTTTTCAACTTGTAAGAAAATGAATGCTATAATTAGCAGATTGCACACCAGCTGAGCCCACAATTGATATTGAAACATTGTGCTGCCAAGAGCACAAATGCTGGAACCAAAAATCAAGCAAGACTTGTAGCATAATGTTATTGCACTTCACTAGAGGGGAACAAAATTACATGTATGAATCTGTGAATCATCAGATGTTGGACATGCCTATTGTATCTGTTAGGAGCTGTAACATATGTAAGTTATTCCATTCCTTTCTCTCCTTTTCTGAAAGTACGTAAAATCCTACACTCTGCAATTAATTGAAATTCCATATTCTTCACAGTTATTTGTATGCTTTAACAAAATCCAGACTTGTATTTCAGGAAAACAGAAAGCTGAGAGAAAAGATTTTAGGAATCCAAGAGAATTCCAGCAATTAAAATAAATGTTTCAAGCACCATAATGGTATATACAGAAAGGAGGGGCAAAAAAAGTTTGTATAGTGTATGGTCTCTGCTACACTTTGTGTAAAACAAAATGTCCTCACAACACAACCACGACAGTAAAGAATGTAAGGCCATGTTGCAGACAGCTTTAGATTTGTCTCATTAACCAATGTGGTAGTTAGAGGAAAAATAAAAGGCTGTGTGAAAAAACTAAAGATTTTTTTTTCCACAGGTACTTAAAAAAGGTGACAGTGTTATTACGAACTAAAAGTAACTGCATGAAATAAAAACTGGTTTTTAATTGCTTTCAGACTATTTCGTAAACCAATGTGAACTCCTGCAAAACAAACTCCACATTATGGGTGGCATATGACTTATGAACATTAATGGTCTAAAAATAGGTGTCAAACTTTTCCTCTGTAGTGATGGAAAGAGGCAGTCATCCTGGAAACATAGTTCATCTTATCCAAAAAATATAGTCCAGGATAGACAAGTAATTGCATTTTGAAAGCTCTTGTCACTCTCCATTGACCATAGAATAAGTTGAGACTGTCACCCAACTGTTGAAGCCTAAAATTAAGTGAGAAATTCCGTTTTTGTCCTGACACAACAGTGTTTTAAAATGATGACTGCTGGATACTGTCATTTTGGTAACAGTTGTTAGAATTCTTCCAAACAGATGACTATAGGGAGTTGACACAATTGACTTATTTCTTTGGGGTTAAACCAAGACCCAGCAGAGAAGTGGATTTGGAAAGGACAGAAATAAACTGTTTATATAGTCAGAAAATATAATCAGGTCTTTTTAAAGTAATTGAGGTAGCACTGTAACTACTGAGCTATAAAACTATCTGAAAGTGAGAGCATGGGTATTTTGTTATGCTGGATTTTGGCATAATTTTAATGAATAATTTCTACCATTATTTCTAATCTAGAGTATGATTCACTAATTTGAAATCATTGCAAACTCTGGAAGCTTTATTAGACACTTGAGTTCATTGACAAGCAATAGACAGCCTGCTGCCTAAATGGCCCTGAGTTTTCATTTGAAATAACACATGAATGTGATTAATTACCTGTTGGAAATAACCAAGTAATGATAATCAATACAGTTCTGATTTATATGAAGTGAGTGGGAGAAATATAAAAATAAAGAAGTTAGAAAGAATGTGGTAACAGTGGCATTGGAGAGCACTACCGATCCTTCAACATAGTTCATCTTATCCAAAAAATGTGAGTGATTTTAAGGGATCTTTTCCTACAGGGACAGATTTTGTCATGAAGTTTGTAATTTGAGTTTAAGATCAGTGATATTAGATTGTTCTTGCAAGTTTTAGCTATGTTATTCTCCAGTGTACTTCATCTCAACCAATGACTTTGGGACAGTAAAGGAAATAATGTACAGTACAGTACAGGAAAACAGCAGTAGCTGTGAGTTGTTCCTTTACACTAACATAAACCCACTGAAATTCACTGGTATAAACCCATCACAGAGCAGACAACTCCCAGAAAAATAATGCCAAGGAACTGTGTTTATTGTAGGCTTATCACTTATCGATTTCAAGGTTAATTTTTATGATTCAGTAAAATATAGGTTCATGGGGATATGAATGTACCTAGAAACAGACATGAACAAGGAAAAACCATCTGGTGTGATGCCCAAAAATGTGTCTGAATAAGGCTCTAATGTATTGCTCAGCCTCAGTCAGACTGATCAGTGTTTAAACAGTAATTTTTTTTTTTTAATTGAAAGGCTTAATTGGCAAGTCACACATCTGTATGATGAGTGAGCCAGAACATCAAAAGAGACTTCTACTGGTGAATACAAAAAAATACTAATGCTTTTTTATCAGTACAATTGCCTTTAAGATCATATGCACCTACTTTAAGGATAAAGCACCATGTTACCATTAATGTGGGTTTTTTCTTAGTAGGGAATGTTTGTGATAGGTTGCTGTTAAAATTAGGGTGATGACCAGGTTGTGTTCACCTACCTTCTGTCCCATTTAACGTGTTTGTTGAATATCCCATTTCTTTTTCCACACTTTGACACTTTAAAATTTATCTCTGTAACTGTCCTGTCATCAGATCAATACCCTTTTCTTTACCAAATAAGAGATATTTGTCTAGGCATATATTCAACAATTTCTGGGTGTTCATTCCATCTGTGAAAGCAGAAGCCTGTAAGGAAAACCACAGAATCACAGTATTGCAGGGGTTAGAAGTGACCTTCGGAGATCATCTAGTCCAACACCTCCGCCAGAGTAGATCCACCTAGAGCAGGCAGGACAGGAATGCAGGAATGTGGTTAGTATTAATATTACCATTCTCAACATCTGTCTTGTCAAACATCCGACTAGGTAATACCAAAAAAAAAGCAAGTTTTAGGAATAAATTCACAGTATTGATTTGCAGATTATTAAGTAAAATTTGGCAGTCTCTGTTACTAAAGAGATAAGAACAAATGTTTCTTCTCAATTTAAAACCTGACTTTTACTGGGTTGCTCATGGATGACATTGCATGGATAACTAAAATTACTGACAAAATTGACAGTAAAATGACACTAGTCTCTGGTTTTACCTGGATTTATCAGGCAAGATGAAAGGGAAGGAATTAACATGTCTGTAATTTGGAAACAGAAAATCAGTGTCTTGTTCTGCATAGTGCAGAGACCTCTGGCTGGCAGCAGCAGCACAAAATGTTCTCTCTTATTTTCTAGTTTGCTGTTCCCAGAATGCTGTCACTCTCCCCAAATGTTTAATCTTGTCAGTCTCCCTGAATGTTTAATCTTTCTCTAACATGTGAAGCATACCAGAACATTTCTGGATGGCATGACTGAAACATTTGCCTATGTGTTTTTAGCACAAAGCTGTGAGATAATGGAATGATTAAGGCATCTTTCTGTGAATCCAAGGTAGCATATCTGGAGGTCAGTCTGCACTTGTGCTGAAGGCTACACCAATAAATACAGATGTGTGTGTTATTTGGTTATGTGAAAAACAAACTAAAAGACAGCTAGCAAATGATGCCAGTTATATTGTCTGCTTGTGTGATGCTCACTATGCCCAGAAATATAGTTAGACTCATGGTTATCTGCTTTCTTACATGGACCTCTACCTTTGATTGCTCTATCTGCCAATAGTGATCTTTTTCTGTTCCTCAATATGAAAGGGACAAATGAGATTTAATATCTGAGAGCACCAGAGAAACTGGGAATTTTAAAGAGAGAGAATTTGTTAAGCAGTGAGAAGAGATCCTACACTCTCTTGTCTCTGAGAATCTGTTCCTGCATGAGAGATTTTCATAAAACTAGTAGGAGCACAAGCAAATCTTCTATTATATTTTCTGTATAAAAAGAAAGATGCCAAATAGTATAATTCACACACCAGCACTCTGGGTACAATAAAAGTACAGAAAAGACCACACAGCAAGTGCTTCTACTGAGATCATGTTAAAGTATACAAGGAAATTACAAGCCTTACTAGGCCAAATGTTTTCTAATGATAAGAGGACTAAATTCAGACTGCAGATGGAAAACAAAATGAGT
>JAHREE010000061.1:2432596-2532714 GCA_033628505.1 Tringa tobata
TGCAAAATGAAGACTTGGGGGGGGGGGGAGGGGGGAGGGATTTACAGCTCTATTGCTGTCTAAATTAAGTGCTTTGAATAAGGCCATGGAGGCATGCATCTCTCCACTGACTGCATTTGACACCGCTTCATCTCTGAACCTGGCTAAAGCAGCTGGTGTGTGTATATATATCCCCCACCAGCTTCCACAAATTCTGCGTTCTTAGCCTGTTTTTTCACTTTTATGTCACAGTATTTCCTAAATTTTTAGAATATCTTTTAATATCCTTGAAGGACAGATGATATAAAGATGCAAAGGGTATTTAATTGCAGCAAATCACAAGTGGTTATTCAGGCTTATCTAGTAGTTCTGGTAGTACTTGACACATGGTAATACTGCTGAAGTTTACATTATAGGCCTAAAGTTCAACAGTTGCCTTTCAGCCAGTGACAGTACACATCCAGCTCAGATGAAATGAGAGCTAATGTATGCATCTGTTAACCAGGAAACTAAGAGTGTGTTCACCTTATTATCCCTAGATTATGTTATGTTAGTCAGATTTCTTTACATCATTGAACATGCAAACTGAATACTGATCCAAGCATTCAGTTTGATATTTCAGACATTCACCTAGTCTGGAACATGGAAGTGGAACTGCAACATTTTCATGAGCTTACCAGAAAATTCAAATGTTGGTATAAGTGTAAATGCACAAGAGTTGTTACTCTCACAAGTATTAAAAATGTTTACCCTGGATTTACCAAACTAATAAATATTAAGAATTAAAAAGATTCCATTTTCAACATTTCTTAAAAAAGATTCAGTTCACTTCAACAAGTACCTATGAAGGGTCAATTTTATTTAAGAGAAGCTGTATGTTTAGGAAAGTTATACACACAATTTTGCTAGGCAAATTATATAATGATAGATAGCAATATATACATGCATTCATATGTACAAATGTCAATGGAAAAACTGCAGATCTAATGACTGATATAGATACATCTAAAAGAAAATCTAGGGAATGAGCTTGGACAATGAGAAAAAACAAAAAGCTGTTAGATTAGAGAAGCAAAGGGGTGGGGTTGGGGGGTTATTCATTTGTGTTCCCCTGAACAAAAGAATGATTGACATTTATATTATATATGGGGTCTAGAATCAAATTTTAAAAAATGGCCTAGAGAGGTTACAGGAGTTCCTGGGACTGGTCCATCTGAAAAGAGGTTGGAAAATGCCTTTATTGTGGAACTTTGTACCTTTGTACCTTAGCTCCCAGACGAAGTAAGTTGAAGGAAAAAGGAAAACATCCAAGAAGAGCCATTTCACAGTTTTCTTCTTGACTAGACAAAAGACAAGTTCCCTCTAGGTCAAACAGCTGCCACTGGGGAGATTTCTGGGTGAGAAACTGCTGTGTTTACTCAGCCTGAAAATGACCCCCCTCCTGTGTACCTCTAGCCCATCATGCAATCAGCCAGATCAAAGAAAGAAGTGGACTGGAGGACCTCTTCATGCCAGATTACATTTAGTGCCCACATAAAAACCCATGTGGGATGGTTTTGTGTGATACAACCTACTGGAAGCAGAAACATGTCATAGTCTTTCATACTTTGGTAATCTGTCAATTAAGAGACTTAGATTTCAGTCTTTGCTAAAATGAAGACAAAAACCAGTGTTTATTTATTCTCATAAACCCACCAGATAATTAGATGACCATTTTTATCTCTAGATAAGAAGGAGGGAAGCAATCAAAATTAGTGTGATTGAGCTGCTTGGAAACAATTAATTACATTAGGCTTTTGATATGAAATTTCATAGCTGTACTGGCCAGAGTTTTGGAGGGTCTAATCGTCCAAAGCATTCAAGTCACAGAATCACAGAATCTTCATGGTTGGAAAAGACCTCTGAGATCACTGAGTCCAACCATACACACACAAATGACCCCCACAGTCTCGGCAACTAGACCATGCCCTGAAGTGCCACATCTACATGCTTCTAAAATACTTCCAGGGATGGTGACTCAGCTGCCTCTCTGGACAGGCTGTTCCAGTGCCTGACCACTCTTTCAGTAAAATAATTCTTCCTAATAGCTAATCTAAACCTCCCCTGATGCAACTTCAGACCATTTCCTCTGGTCCTGTCATTATTCCCTTGGGAGAAGAGGCCAACACCCACTTCTCTACAACCTCCTTTCAGGTAGTTGTAGAGGGAAATGAGGTCTCCCCTCAGCCTCCTCTTCTCCAAACTAAACATGCCCAGTTCCCTCAGCCTCTCCTCATATGACTTGTTTTCTAGACCCGACACCAGCTTGGTAGCTCTCCTCTGGACATGCACCAGCACTTCTGCGTCCTTCTTGTGGTGAGGGGCCCAGAACTGAACACAGTACTCAAGGTGAGGCCTCATCAGTGCCAAGTACAGAGGCACCATCACTGCCCTACTCCTGCTGGCCACATTATTCCTGATACAAGCCAGGATGCTGTTGGGCTTATTGGCCACCTGGGCACACTGCTGGCTCATGTTAAACCGGCTGTCCACCAACACCCTTAGGTCCTTTTCTGCTGGCCAGCTTCCAGCCACTCTTCTCCAGGCCTGTAGCATTGCTTGGGGTTGTTGTGACTGAAATGTAGGACCCTGTACTTGGCCTTATTAAACCTCATACAATTGGCCTTGGCCCATTGATCCAACCTGTACAGGTCCCTCCCTTCCTACCCTCAAGCAGATCAACACTCCCACCTAGTTTTGTGTCATCTGCAAACTTACTGAGAGTGCACTCAATCCCCTCATCCAGATCATCGATAAAGATATTAAATAAGACTGGCCCCAAAACTGAGCCCTAAGGGACACCACTGGTGACCAGTCGCCAACAAGATTTCACCCCATTAATCACAACTCTCTGGGCATGGCCATCCAGCCAGTTTTTTACCCAGTGAAGAGTACACTTGTCTATGCCATGATTCCCCAGCTTCTCCAGGAGAATGCTGTGGGTGATGGTGTCAAGAGCCTTAGCAAAGTCCAGGTAGACAACATCCACAGCCTTCCCCACATCAAGAAGGCTGGTCACATGGTCATAGAAAGACATCAGGTTGGTTAAGCAGGACTTCTCTTTCATAAACATGTGCTGCCTGGCCCTGATCCCTTGGCTGCCCTGTATTTGCTGTGTGGGCTCACTCAAGATGATCCTCTTGACAATCTTTCCTGGTACTGAGGTCAGGCTGACAGGCCTGTAGTTCCCCAGATCCTCCTTCTGGCTTCTCTTGTAGATGGGCGTCACGTTAGCCATCCTCCAGTCATCTGGTACCCCTCTTCTTGACCAGGATTGTTGATAGATAATGGAGAGAGGCTTGGTGAGCTCTCCCGCCAGCTCCCTGAGTACTCTTGGGTGAATCCCATCCAGCCCCATAGACTTATGCATATCTAGCTGCATAAGCAGATAATTAACTACTTCCTCCTGGATTATGGGGTGCGGCGAGGGGGGTTGTTCTGCTCTCCATGCTTATCCTCCAGCTGAGGAGGATGAACACCCTGGGCATAGCTGGTCTGACTATTGAAGACAGAGGTAAAGAAGGCATTAAGTATCTCAGCCTTCTCCTTGTGCTTGATTGTAATGTTCCCTCCATCATCCAGTAAGGGATGGAGATTCTCCCTGACTCTCTTTTTGTTGATATATTTATAAAAACATTTTTTTTGTCCCTTATGTTAGTGGCCAAGTTGAGCTCCAGCTGGGCTTTTGCCTTCCTAATTTTTCCTCTGTATAACCTAACAAGATCTCTGTACTCCTCCTGAGTTGCCTGTCCCTTCTTCCAAAGATGGTAAACCCTCTCTTTTTTCCTAAGTCCCATCAAAAGCTCCTTGTTCATCCAGGCCGGCCATTTTCCCCTCTCTTTAATCTTGTGACACATGGGGATAGCCTGCTCCTGGACCTTTAAGATTTCCTTCTTGAAGAGTGTCCAGTCAGGAAGGACCCCCTTGCCCTTCAGGACTATCTCCCAGGGGACTCTCTCAACCAGTGATCTGAACAGGCTAAAGTCTGCCCTCTGGAACTCCGGGGTGGAGGTTTTGCTAATCCCCCTCCTTACATCACTAAGGCATATGTGCCCTCCAAATCATTTGCACTACCAGTTCATCTGCATGGGTATGAGTAATGCTGACAGCATTAGCAAGAGGTAGCTGTCAGCTCTAACCAGCGTTTCAAAGACTAGACTGATTAGACGTGCTCAGAGCAAAAAGGCTTTGTCTAACTTCAGTAAGCAAACGGAGGTGAAGGTGGGCTGGTCAATGTGAGTTTCCAGACGAGTCAGACTCAACGAACTAAATCAGAGGAAAAGATTACTGTTTAGCCTTCTTTTACCAGTTGGGGCAATTCAGCTTATTCTCATGCAACTAGAACATAACTCATAGGAAATAACAATCTGTCCATGCTGAGTCTTGTATCAGCATAGATGACATGCTCTGGATTTTATTTTCACAGGGAAAATAACCAAGATACATCATAAGTGTGCCAGAAAAAATTGTATGTGCCATTATACTTAAAAGAAAGACTAATATTTGAGACTTTATTGCTTTGAAAATGAAATGATAAATATAGAGTAAAATGGAATGCCCACATGGGGGAGTTATTGCAGAACAGTTACCCAGCTTCTCTGTCAAAGCAAGTACTCCTAGTCTTTGGAAAGAATGATTGAGCTGAAATTAGAGTTGACAATGAAATGAAACTGAATAGTATTATTTTCTGTAAGCAAATTACTGAGCAACTCTCATTTGTGTCTTCTTCTTATGTCAGATTTGTCTAGTTCATTCTCTTTTTTTTCAAATAGGTAAATAATAGTACCAAACATATAATGTAGGATAAAACACCTGAATGTCCAAAAAATGCCCAAATGTGCCCATGAAAATGATTTCATTCTTATTGAAAAAAAATCATCATGTTTAAAAAGTTATGTGCAGCCAGGTATGGGTATCAGCTTCTGATTGAGCAAGAATTTTGAAAAAAAACGTAGTACCATCCAGTATTGTTATAATTTTAGACAACATAAACTGGAACTGACATGTAGCTGAAAGGAACTTCACAGAGTTTGCTATGAACACAATGGAGCTGGTTGTAGCTGTTCAAACAGCTCTCTTTATATCCAAGAGTCAGAAGCATGCATGCACTTATCTGCTAGGGCACATAGAATGCCCCAGGCAAAATAGTGATTCAATAGATAAGATATCATGTGTCCTCAAAGCAAAATCCAAATCATGTCATATTCAGTGGTTAATTTCAAGCAGTAATAAAGATACATGGAAAGAAAAAGCATAACAGAAATAGATTTTACTTTTTCAAGCATCACTGTGGCAAGAAAGAGAAGCCTCATAACTGTGGAGAACCAGAAAAAAAGCAGGCCACAGAACAGTTCTTGTACAACTAGTATATGTCAGTGAGCTACAAACAAACCCCTGGAGAACTGAATCCTTTGGCATGAACAACTTCACAAAAGAAGAATTTCAGGCACCCAATGCATTTTGGGTATTATAAATACAATTCACTTTAGCGTATATGTGATATTCCACAGATGCATAAGATTTTTTTGTCCCTGCCAAGAGATAAGTTTACAGTTTAGTGTGATCTGAAAGAGAACAAGCGAATGAATATCACCATGAGACTGGAAAGCCATGTCAATGGTAAAGGATGTCTTTGGAAATGAAAGTGAAATTTTATTTTAAACATTTAATATTAACACTTATGACACTTAGTAAGCAAGGAAATGGGCACTTGTACACCAAAGTCACAAAATTACCCTGACAGATAAATCACAGACTTTCCTGATGCTACTAATAGTCGCTGTGCTGAGTACAGTTTTGTTGCTGCTGAACAGTCAAAACAAATATATATAAATCATAAAAATTTGTATTACTACTAGACGGCAAGACTTATGGTTTCATTCATTTGCTTAAATGCATAAGGTCCTTGCACTCCAAAAAACTCATGAAGCAGCCCACTGCATTAATCTAATAAAAATTCAGCTGATTGCTCAAAAGGTTTGCATTAGTCCTTTCCTCAATATAAGTCAGGAACGAGTCTTCAGCAAGAAAAGAGGAGAAACCTGGTAGATTCTTTGACAGAATTACCCAGAGTATAAAAGGACATATTCAGGTAATGCAACTTTTCTATGAAGATGGCAAACCTTGTGCTGAAGCATTGATCATTGATGCTTCCAAATTATGTTTTCAAAAAGTCTCAAAGAAAACTTACACCAATACAAGGCCTGAGTGCAGAAAACTTTTCATAGGCACGTCAGCTATTTAGTGGTGTAACATTATCCAACCAGCCTCTCCCCAGGCGAATCCAGTTATGCGTTTCTGATCCTATTGTTATGGACAGATTTGTCATTCACTTTGGATAGACCAGTGCTCATCTCAGATTGCTCACTGTCTCAGCAGAATATTGTATCATCAGGATCACTGAAAATCCACAGATTATATCACTTTGATATAGGCCCCATTTGTGGCAAAACTTCTAAAAATTCTTTCTTCTAATGTGGCGTCCAGATGATAGCTCAGTTAGACAGGTAGCCTAAATCCTATGTCCATTTATCCAGAAGCTAATGCCTCAGGACAGGTAAGTCCAGCCCAGTTTTATCATAGAAGTAACTGAAACAGAGATAAAGTCAGAATCAAGGGTCTATACTAGCATGTCTGATCCAAAGACAGTTAAAGTCTATGGACGGACTCCTATGGCTTTCACAGGGCTTCAGTACGACTACTGTTGCATTCATATTTTTCCTTCTTAATATAGGTGTGATCAAGCTTTCCTATTTCAATTAACAATTAAAAGAAACAAGATTCTAGATGCCTAAAATCTTTGCTATTTTTAATCTAGATTCAAAAATTCTGCCTCAGTTGTCTGTGGAAATTTCTATTGTTGTAGTAGAGGAATAGAATTAAGATTTAATTCATTTGGGAAAGAAGGAGGGAACACTCTATGGTTGCTAATGAGTTGTTAATATATCAGTCTTACTCATATTCCAGCCCAACTCACATTTATTTAAACATGGAAACAGTAAAGGAAGTAATCCAAACAAACCAGCTTTCTATTTCCAAGAATGCTGTTTTACTCTATGAGCTTTTCAGTTAGAAGTTATGTAGAACCAGGAATAATTTTTCTTTAAAAACAATTGAACACAAGTTCTTTAATGTTGAGTAAGTAAAGATTTTCAAAATAAAGATCTATCCTGTAGCTAGTGATTGAAAGGGAAGGATTGGACCCATAAGAATTATCAAGTTTAAAGAACATGACTGCATGTCTCCGGCATGCAGTGTCCTTTAATGGAGAATAAGGAAATACAACAGAGTCCTTCCAGAGGTTTGTCTTCACCAAGAGGATTTTCAAAGCTAGAATCATAGAATCATAGAATTGTCTAGGTTGGAAGAGACCTTCGGGATCATCGAGTCCAACCATCTACCCTACTCTACAAAGTCCTCCCCTACACCATGTCCCTCAGCACCACATCTAATCGTCTCTTAAATGCATCCAGGGATGGTGACTCAACCACCTCCCTGGGCAGCCTATTCCAATGCCCGACCACTCTCTCTGTGAAGAATTATTTCCTGATGTTCTAGACTGAAGCTACTGGAGCTTGAAGCCATTCCCTCTCGTTCTGTCATTAATTACCTGTGAGAAGAGACCAGCACCAACCTCTCTACAGTGTCCTTTCAAGTAGTTGTAGAGAGTGATGAGGACTCCCCTCAGCCTCCTCTTCCTCATACTAAACAGTCCCAGCTCCTTCAGCTGCTCTTCATATGATTTGTTCTCCAGGCCCTTCACCAGTTTTGTTGCCCTCCTCTGCACTTGCTCCAGCACCTCGATATCTCTCTTGTATTGAGGTGCCCAAAACTGGACACAGTACTCCAGGTGTGGCCTCACCAGTGCTGAGTATAGGGGCACAATCACCTCCCTACTTCTGCTGGCCACACTATTTCTAATACAAGCCAGAAGGCCGTTGGCTTTCTTGGCCACCTGGGCACACTGCTGGCTCATATTCAGTCGCTTGTCAATTAGAATCCCCAGGTCTCTTTCTTCCAGGCAGTTTTCCAGTCACACTTCCCCAAGCCCGTAGCGCTGCATGGGGTTATTGTGGCCCAAGTGCAGGACCTGGTGCTTGCCCTTATTGAAACTCATACCATTGGTGTTGGCCCAATGATCCAATCTATCTAGGTCTCTCTGTAGAGCTTCCCTATCCTCCTGGGAATCAACACTCCTGCTTAACTTGGTGTCATCTGCGAACTTACTGATGATACACCCTATGTCCTTGTCGAGATCATCAATAAAGAAGTTAAACAGAAATGGTCCTAACACTGAGCCCTGAGGGACGCCACTTGTGAGTGGCTGCCAGCTGGATTTAAATCCATTGAGCACCACTCTGTGGAACCTTCCAGTCAGCCAGTGCTTGATCCAGCAGATCGTATGCTCATCCAGGCCGTGTGAAGCCAGTCTTTCCATGAGTTTTGTATGGGGGACAGTATTGAATGCTTTTCGAAAGTCCAGGTATACAATATCAACAGCCTTTCCCTCGTCCAATAATCTCGTTATCTTGTCATAGAAGGAGATCAGGTTCGTCTGGCAGGACCTGCCTTCCATAAACCCATGCTGACTAGGCCTGGTCCCCTGGTTGCCCATTATGTGGGTTTTGATGGCATTCAAGAAGACCTGCTCCATGACCTTCCCTGGTATCAAGGTTAGACTGACAGGTCTATAGTTTCCTGGATCCTCCTTTTTGCCTGCCTTGTAGATGGGTGTTACATTTGCCACCCTCCAGTCCATTGGGACCTCCCCAGTCAGCCGTGACTTCCTGTAAATGATGGAAAGTGGTTTGGTGAGCACATTTGCCAACTTTTTCAGCACTCTTGGGTGTAGCTCATCCAGTCCTATAGACTTGTGTGCATCCAAGTGGCATAGCAAGTCAATGATCTCTTCCTCTTTAATTGTGATGCTCTCATTCTGCTTCCCTGCCCTGTCTCCTAGCTCATGAGGTTGGGTGTCCAGGGAACAACTAGTTCCACTGCTAAAGACTGACCCGAAGTAGGCATTGAGCACCTCAGCCTTTTCCTCGTCCTTTGTGACTATGTTTCCCTCTGCATCCAATAAAGGAGGGAGATTTTCCCTAATCCTCCTTTTGTTGTTAATGAATTTATAGAAACCACAGCTGCAGCTAGGTTGAGCTCTAGCTGCACTTTGGCTCTCCTTATTTTCTCCCTGCTTAGCTTTATTGCATCTTTATAGTCTTCATGAGATACTTGCCCCCTCTTCCAAAGATCGTAGACTCTCTTTTTGTTTTTGACATCCAGTAAGAGATCCCTATTTAGCCAGGCTGGCCTCCTACCCCGCCTACCTGTTTTTCAGCACATGGGAACAGCCTGCTCTTGTGCCTTTAAGACTTCTTTCTTGAAGTACGTCCATCCTTCAGATGGATATCCTTCAGATGTCTCCTTGCCAACTGACACTTTTTGCTAGACACATCAACACTGACCACAGTTTCACTTTGACTTGGTATCAGGCAAAATGATACTTAACTGGCAGTGAACATCAGCCAATGGATTAGGGATCTTTTTTCATGGGAAAAATGGTAATAAAAAAATCTCCTGTAATGATTAATATTAAGATTGCCAGCCAGAAACACACTGTTGCAATGACACTGCCACTCTCCTGGAAATGTCTAGGGGACACTTTTCTCGAGCAGAAAGTGATCTCCCAGGTAGGGGAGAAGTTAGGTGCTTCAGGGTTAGGCATTGAAGACTGTACTACTCACTATAGTCTTCTTACAGTCAGTAGAAAGAAGTGAGCTTTTCTAGAAGGTAGTTAATCTCTTTCTAAGAGAGATGGTTAAAAAAAATCATGTAAATCATGCCTTATTTTTCTCATTTGGCTACAAAGGTAGCCAGGGTGAGTAGTGCCAATATTTAAATTTTTTAAAAATTTAATTTCTTTAGTTGAGTAAGATGAATGCCATATAAAGTACAGGAGGCAGAAGTCATTAGTGCATTTGGGATATATAGGTAGTGGGCCATACAGGGGTGATATAGCTAAAGAGATTTCGGCAGATTTAATCTGACTCTCTAAGGTGGTTAAATAGACTCCTCTGGTCTCCAATGTGAGTCTCAATAGACCAAAATGAAGAAGAGCTGAAGAACTTCACCTATAAATGATCTTCCTCATATCAGCATTTGGGTTAATGACCCGTGTCATTTGTGAGCTGTCACATTTCCCTTCTTATCAGAATGTGCCTGCAAGCCCAGTTTGATTGCATACGCACAGATGAGTCCACAGGAACTGCTAATGACTTTCTTTCTCATTTTTTTTTGGTGAAGATACAAAGTAGTGAACAGCTACATGCAGTTTCTTTTCCAGTACACTTGTCTATGCTGAGAGACTTTCTCTCCTCCTCCTTGTAGCCTTTGTAGCCCTTTCTTTGTTTCGGCAGTTTCTTTGTGTAATCTTCAACATACTTCATCTGCTTTCCATTCTCCTGCCTGCAGCCTAAGGCAATTACTTCAGCCCAGCTGGGATAAAGAAAGCAGAGGTTCTTCTTCAACCAATGGAACAGCTTAGTTATGATCACATTTCTTCTGAAATAAATGATTGATTATACAATATTAACCCTCAGGCCGGAAATTAAGGCTGAATAGTGCAAAGAATGTCCCCTGGAAAAAAACAAATGCTTTGCATTCTATTTAGCAAACAAAATATCCAAATATTTATACATCACTTATTACATTGCTTTTAATATTACTGGAAAGACCTTTACAATGGACAGTAAGTATCAGTTCAGTGAAGTGATCACATAGAATGAATGGGCTAAGAAACAAATGCAACTTTTTCATGGCCACTGGGAACAAATATATCAAGAGCACTTAAATCCTGGTATATGATCTTTTTCCTAGGCAAAGAGGTTTCAGAGCAAGAGGGGCTGGAATAAACAAACATAAAAAGGACAGTTTTCTTTACCCTGAAGTATTTGTGAAGACTGGCCAATGGTGTCCAAATCCATCATTTAGTGTAGCACTGGTTTGCCAGAAACCAAATCAGTGTGTCCTGTAATCTGTGTCAGGGAGAGGAAAGCTCAGAAAAGACCTGTTGAATTCTATAGTAAATGACTTGTGCAAATAAACAGCAGCCAGTCTATCTTCAGTCTTTCTGATACTCTCCACAATTAATGATTTAATATTAGTGCTTCTAAAATGTTTTTCTTCTCTTAACTGTTTCATGTTGAAAAATAAATGAAAGCAAAGAAAGAGTTTATGTTACAATCTTCTCAGTGTGTTTAAATTTGTTTTAAATGATCCTGGCTTGAAGCTAGAAGAGGAAGTGGTTCTGCTGTGAACTTTTGAAATACAACTCTTGAAAGGAAACTAAACTTCAGAATCATAAGTTAGGTTGATTTTCAGCATGCCAAGCCTTGTCATGTGGAAGCAATTTAATGACCCACATCTCAGATGGGGCCAAAGGCAGAGCACTAGTGCAGGCCACTGCTGTCTCTGGTAGTTAGATGCAATAAGGGAAAAATCTCACTGTGAAAGTTGCATGTTCCGTGTGATTTTCACTTACTGGCAGGAGTCCAATGTAACAAAAGCTATGAAATGGTCTGCTTTTAGTTAAATGCCTGTAAGTGCATATTTCTAAAAGGCTTGTTTTATTACATTACATTTTATATCTCCACAATCTTCTTGTTGGAATGATACCCTGCCCCTGCCCTCCCTGATATTTAATCCTGAGGACCCTTTCTGAGGATTTCTAAGAGTGGAAACAAAGGAGGAACCAGAACTGAAGAAAACCAGACTACTGCATGTGTAAGGGAAATGCATCAGAGATGGAGAAAGAGTTTTCTTTGTTGGGCAATTTTCATGATTTGTCAGGATAGAGTAGTCATAGCTCGATTTGTCCTTTGAGGTCTGCAGCGTATTTGATTTTCATTCAACTGAGGAAGAGGAAGTGCTTCCAAAAAGATGGCCTTGTCATTCAGAAATGCCTGGTGAAGTCTACAAGAAATAGCCCCAGATTACATGATTTTATGACTAGAGTATCATTATGAATCCACATTTTTTATCATTCCTCAGTAAGATGCTTCAGCTCCACCAAACAGAATGGAACATTGGTTCATTCTCTTAAAATACAGCTTCAAATGGAGCAGATTGTCAGAAATCAGCTCAATGGTTAGATGATTTTGTTAGATGGATTTCCAACTTTGCTTCTTTTCCAGGAAATTAAAACCCCTTCTGTGCCAAATGCCAAAACCACCACCCAAACTCTTTAATGTTGTGTTACTGCAACAGCTTCAGATGAAAAAATTTATAAGAGGATGCAATTGGGAATGTATTGAGTAACATCGTGTTTACTGAATCCTCTTGGAAGCAGCAGTCTGTTGCCAGTTTCTCTCCCTATCCTTTCATTATATCCAGGAATTCTCTGAAATGATATTAATGAAGTTATTTTATGATATGATCACTAGTATGAAATGTTACCTTATTGACAGTCAGCGAAAAACCTTCATAATTGGAAGAAAAGCACCATGATTTGTAATGTGGATGTCAAGGATCACCGTCTATTCTGCTTATCAAAGAGAAGGCTAAGAAATTATTTATCCAGAACAATGGCAGTTTCGGGAATCTGGTTTTCTAAGCCCTATGGATTCTGTCTAATGCTATGAATTATAAATACTTGCTGCTTGTGCAGTTCATTATTTGGTACTATAATCAAGTCTTGGGAGCCATATGGAACTTAAGTGGCTGCCAGTCAGGTTGGAAACACCTTGAAAGAATGGGAAGTAGAAAGCCAGAGAAATTAATTTTCTTCTATATCTCCAAGGAGTGCAGGATTTGAAAAAAATGGCATTTCAATGAGGATTTGAACAAAAAAAAAAAAAAAAAAGGACAACTGGTGGTAAAGCCTTTCAAAAAGAGCTTGCCTAAAAAGTCAGGGAATGGATTTACAAGCAACAAAAAATTGGGAAGGTGTGAAGGTGAAAATAATTGCTTTTGTAGTCTGAAGAGGGTGTATTATGCAGTGAGATCAATCAAGGAGAAATTAAACTTATTGCAGAGGATAGACCAATTTTAGCTTGACAGTGATTCAGAGGAGAAACTTGAAGCTACAGGAAATATCTAGGTGCTTCAGAGATCCACAGTGAAAACACAGTGAGAATATAAGAGTGGTGAGGACACCTGAAGTGGGAAGTGTAACATTCCCTTGTTTTCTGTGCCTGAGTTTCTGCATCACCGCTGTTAAGAAGTAAGTCACCATGCATATGAACCACTATAGACCATGAGTTCATCTTCAAGTTCAGTCTTGCATGGCTGCAAAGGAAGAACCTCTGAAGTCAGAGTGCCCTGGGAATTCTGACAATGGCACTGTAGGAAAGAGTGTATGCATGCCCTGGGATTTCCCAAGGAAACAGAACTGGCTTCAATTGCAGGGGAGCAAAGGCAGCACAACGTGTACAAAGCCTGTGCTTAGGAACTGTGTTAAAGTGCCAAAGGAGCTAGTAATTTTAGAAGTTTTTTATTTCCCAACAAAGTAGAATATCTCACTGTAGTGGGATGGGAAAACATTGATGGGGTAACTGTGTGGATGAGTGGAGCTCCCAGGTTTCAGGAACAGACCTGTCTTTGGCAGAACGTTTAGTAGCTAACGGTACTGCTAAATCCAGTTTAAAACTTGGATTTGAAGCTAAACAAGCTTAGTCTAGAAGTAAAGGTCAACATTTTTAATAGAGGATAACTAAAAACATAAGAATGAAATTTTTCACCTTTACAATTATGGTTAGTAATAATAATGTCTTTCTAAAAAAACGTCTTTGTTCTATTCAGGTGAATATGTCTTTAAGTCTAACTTTAGAACTAAAGGGACAAAAACTATAGCTCTGTGATTGCTACTTGATGTTCTGGTTACTGCTAATGGAATGCACAAGTTTTGACAAAATAGTAAGTAAATTTTTCTCTAAAGGCCATCTTTTCTTCCTATTTGATTAACTTGAGCATCTGGAGTGGCATACTAACAATACTACTGTGTTGCTTGTAATAGTTACTTCCTCTGAAGGAGCAAATAATTTCTGGAACTAAAGTCTCAGACAAACTTGGTAGGACATGGGATAATAGCATTCATGTCATTAAAGGGATTGCAGGAGAGGAGTGAAAAAAAAGTAAAAATCCCAGTACCATTTTTTTTTCAAAAAGTGAGGAAATTACCAGTTTTGGTTAAGAATCTTTTCATCAAAATAGAGTTGAGTTGCTGATAGATACAAACTCATATGCCTTTATATGCTAGTGGAGGATGACAGGCACATGTTTTAAAGATGTCAATAACAGCTAATTTTTCTAGAATTCGTGTTTACATACTTTTTTAACCATTGCTGAAAACTACCTAGGTTATAACAAACCTATACAGCCATCAAAATTATGAGTTTGTCTCTCTATATCTGTTGTTGATTTTCTGATGAGCCAAGTGGGGATAGCTTGTACCATCTGGCACATTTTAACAAACCTACAAAGATGAAATCTTTATATTTTTACCACCAGGTGGAAATTCATGACTTAGTAGATTAAGCAAGATGCTTACAAGTAATCAAACCATTTATCCCCTAAGCATTTTACACAACCACATGGCTAGTGCTGGTTTTGGAAGGATACGGAGAACGAGTCACTTGTTGAAAAACAGTAGACACGGGCTTGCTATTCTGTAAAGTTTGTCCTAACATTGGGTAACCTTGAACAACATTTCCCCATCATCCAGGGAAAAAATGTACATCTAAACCAAGAGCTTGGTAATGTTGTAATATGCATAATTATGTCATTTTGGAACCCTGTTACTTTTTGAAAATCTGGGTCTTGGTCACAGATGGCTGAACCCCTGGGTCCAAGGATGCAGTGTATTATGCTGGGAAAGTCAAAACTGGAAAACGACCAGCTCAGGGGGTTTAAAGCCCTCTACATTAAACGGGCAAGTTTCATTTCCATCAAGTTGTAAACACTCTTTGAGCATAGCGACATGTTCCAGCATGCAGTTTTCAAAGCAAAATCCCGACCCAACTGAGGGAGAGGTCCGTGGGAGGCCTGCCATGAAGGTCACTGCAGATGAGGCCGGGAGTCCTCATTAAAGGAGAGGGGCTTGAATCTTTTAGTCTTCATGCAAATTTTCTTTCTTCCTTGCTCTGGAAAAATCCACCCAACACTGGGAACTTACCGGCCTTGTAAATCTGTAAGTAGGAAGTAGATATTTACTCATGATTAAAAAAGTTACTGGATTTTGTGCTTGAATGTGTGTGTGTACATGTCTGCATGCCTGTGTGATCTGAGAAACTGAAGTAGTAGTTGAATAGACACTCAATTAATGAATCAGGACTCCCTCAGCTGTGGTGAGGCATGACCTGGAGTGTCTGCTTTTCTCCAGATCATGGAGCTGCTGGCACATTCTGACCTATTTCTGAAAAACAACTGCTTAAAAGCACAATGACAGAGAAACACATTATCAAATGTGAAAGTGTCTAGAGCAGCAGTTTTCAGGCTACAGACTGCAAAACCCTGGGGGACTAGAGTCTGCTTTTAAGGGGTCAGTGAAGAGTGACAAAGGAAAGCAATGCTGCAACTGCTTTACAAGAATTATGCACTGGGAACGTTTCATATATTGGGTTAAGGATCTTGAAAAACACTAAACTAGAAGCTATAAGAAAGAGCTAAGGCAAGAAAACAAAGACTAATAATGCATTTCAGAAATAATACAAGCATGATTTTTTTCTCATACTGAGTGTTAACTTAGAACAGAACAAAAAAGTCTAAGTCTCTTTGCATTTGGCAGGACAGCCAAAATTTCTTCAAAGTGATGCCCATGTGTCACAAGCAGAAGTTGTCCTTTTCTAGACAGATAGGGTTATTATTATCACATTTTCTGTGTTCTTCTAAAGCAAACAGCTCAGCAAATGTTTTGTCTCATTTCACATATTATCACAACTGTAATTATATGCATGGTAGCATTGCAAGTTTGGTTCTTTCTTTCTACATGAATATACACAGATCTTCCAGAAAGAGTGCCCTGGTTTTATGCAAGAGTGTAATTTCTTTGTAGGGAATGGAGCTTGTCTCTCCCTTTTGAACTACCTGTTTCATTGCCATCCTTACACAAGAGACTGTAGCAATTACTGAGCCTTGAGGCAAGTCTCTCTGATACAGGTCAAACACTGCAATTTAGCTGATGCCTTTGTCTCCTTTGCAACATATATTTTGGTGATACTGATGTCTTTTTTTTTATATGGTTTATCTTAAAATAAATACAAAGGATATTTTTCTGCCAGGAATTTACAGGCTTTCTAGTAGCCTTGTAAATAAACTGCTCTTTGTTGTCATTTACAGGATTCTGTCCTTCTTTTCCTAAGTATATGCAGAGACAAGTAACCTACAAGTAATGTGGGCTATTTCCAGCTCTGTTTCTTACAAAGTGTCCCATGTTTCCTTCAGAGTCTGAGTCAAAGTCAGACCCTGTTTCCTAAACAGACGCTGTGAAAGCTGGGGAAGGACCACACCTCTGTTTTGACTAGAGCACTGTATTTTCTGGTACAGAGGCAATATTTTGTGTTCACGAGAATGCAAATAAAGTTCAGGGGGTGTAGAAGGTGTGTTTTTATAAAAGCCTCTGTAATGTCTCATGCTTGTATTACTTTCTAGTGGTCCAAATGGAGCAAATACAGCATATCCCACTAGCACCAGTGGCACTCTTACTGATAAGGTAACATGAACACTATGTAAAGGTCAATGAAAAACCATCCACCCAGAGAAACATCACATTTTAAACTGTGCAGAAGGTGATAGCAAGATACAGGTTTCTAGACAGGGCAGATCCAGGGCAACTCTGTTTATGAGCAACCTTAGGGTCTTATTTTGTAGACCCTTCTCATCTTCTGAGATGGGTGACATATATATTAGCATAATATTACCATGTATGTGTACAGCATTAAATAGAACAATAACAAGCTCTGTAATGTAAACATGAACTGCTAGTTGTTCAGTGTTCAGTATTTATTTTAAATGGCCTGTTGTTTGTTCAGACAGACCAAGACCTCAGAGCCAAAATTTTGGCCTCAGATTCAAGACAGATGGGAGTGAGGAGGATCAAAATTGGCTTCATATCAGTATTTTATTCCAATCTAGGTCCTGAGCATACAGCTCAGCTCTTACCTGTCATGCCCTCCCATTTGGGATCGAGACCTGCTGTAGACAGCTCACCAATGTTTTTTCACATCAAGAAAAATTGAATTTGTATAATTGTCCCTTTAAAAATTCAGTGAAATACACGTGTATTCCCATTTCTATCACACATATTCATTGACAGTATTCATGATTTATAGAGGAATGAAAGTATCTTTAGAAAAATAATAATGAAAATGGCACTTGCTTCATTCTTTTTTTGGTTCCTTCTTTGAGTGTGTCCCTTTACTCCCATCTCCTTACTTGAAAGGTATAGAGACAATATTACTCAGAAAGAGTGAGTTGGTATTTCATGTAAGGCTGAAATACCATCAGTTTAAGGTCCTTGATTGCCTGAAGTGCCTGATTTTCAGAACAGCAAGATGCCTGTCTATCACATAGTAGGCCAAAACCTTGAGCACCGCCTTTCTTCCCAATGAGTCCTTTTGCTATAGGTATAACCTCTAAGAAAAATTACATATAAAGATCAACATTACTTTTGAAAAAGTCATTTCTAGAAACATAGGTGGCTCTGGATGTGTCTAAATTTGCTCAGCCACAGAAGAGGAATCTATATGTTGTTTTTGCAGAATCACAGAGTCACATGGGGTTGGAAGGGACGTCTGGAGATCATCTAGTCCAACCCCCCCTGCCAAAGCAGGTCCACCTTGCAGATTGCACAGGAACGTGTCCACGTGGGTTTTGAATGTCTCCAGAGACGGAGACTCCACCACCTCCCTGGGCAGCCTATTGCAGTGCTTTGCCACCCTCCAAGTGAAGAAGTTCCTCCTCATGCTTAGGTGGAACTTCTTATATTCAAGTTTGTGCCCATTTCCTCTTGTCCTATCCCTGGGCACCACTTAAAATAGACTGCCCCCATCCTCTTGACACCCACCCTTGAAGTATTTATAGGCATTGATCAGATCCCACTCAGCCTTCTCCAGACTAAAAAGACCCAGGTCCCTCAGCCTCTCCTTGTAAGAGAGATGCTCCAGGCCCCTAATCATCTTTGTAGCCTTCAGCTGTACCCTCTCCAGCAGTTCCCTGTCCTTCCTGAACTGGGGAGCCCAGAACTGGACACAGTATTCCAGATGGGGTCTCACCAGGATGTAGTAGAGGGGTAGAATAACCTCTACTGGTCACACTGGCCAGCACTGGAGTGCTGGTCACACTCTTCCTGATGCACCCCAGGATGCCATTGGTCTTCTTGGCCACAAGGGCACGTTGTCGGCTCATGGTCATCCTATTGTCCACCAGGACTCACAGGTCTTTCTCCTTAGAGCTGCTCTTCAGCAGGTCAGCCCCCAGCCTGTACTGGTGCTTGGGGTTATTTCTTCCCGGGTGCAGCACCCTCGCCTTTATTGAAGTACATCAGGTTCCTCTCTGCCCAACCCTCCAGCCTGTCCAGGTCTCACTGTATGGCAGCACAGCCTTCTGATGTGTCAGCCACCCCTCCCAGTTTTGTTACATCAGCAAACTTGCTGAAGGTACATTCCATCCCTTCATCCAGGTCATTGATGAATATATTGAAGAGGATTGGACCCGGTACTGACCCCTGGGGAAGCCCACTTGTTATGGACCTCCAACTAGATTCTGTGCCCCTAATCACGACCCTCTGAGCTCTGTCTTTCAGCCAGTTTTCAATCCACCTCACTGTCTATTCTTCTAATCCACATGATTAGAAGAATTAAAGATTAAAGAATTAAGATTAAAACCTTACCTATGAGGATTCTGTGGGAGACGGTGTCAACAGCCTTGGTGAAGTCAAGGTAGACAACATCCACTGCCCTCCCCTCATCTATCCAACCAGTCATGACCTCATCTATCAACCCTCATCTATCCAACCAGTTCCACTGCCTAAAGAGGATGCAGAGAAGACGGACCTAGGCTCATTTTGGAGGCACACAGCAGAAGCTCAAGAAGCAACTAGTTCAAGATTCAGCAAGGGAAATTGCTATTGGAAATTCTCACAATGAGAGTGGTCAAACTCTGTAAGAAGTTTCCCAGGGAGGTTGTGCCATTTGCATCCTTGGAGTTGGACAAGGATGGAGCCCATCCCACCTGGACAAAATGTAACTTTGAAGTTGGCCCTGTTTTGAGGAAGGGATTGGAGTTAGATCTCTTGAGGTCCCTTCCAAATGAAATTAATCTGTGATTCTATGAGGACATACTTTGTCTTGTTATATATGACATCTTTTTGAATCAATAGAATGATGAACATTTTGATTCCTGAACACTTTTTCTTCCAAGGTCAGTTCATACAGGTCTCCAAAATGTTATAGAAAGAGTAGATTCAATGGCTTACATACTGCTAAAATAACCCTTAATTCATTGACACACAATGCCTCAGGTGTAAGGATATTTTCCTTGATCCTTTTACATCATTAAAGAAGCATACATCTTGGGTATGAAAACTGTTTCCTACCTAGCTTCACCTTTTTGCTCCTTTAATTAGAAAGAATCAAGAGAAACTGAAAGTGCTTTTCTTCTCTTTAAAAATATCAAGTCTCTGCTGAGTCATAACACTACCAAAAAGGGCCAGAAAGTGGAGATTCTAAACCAAGAAGAACCTAAAATACAAATTTCCATAGTGATCTGCACTGAAAGCAGAAAAAATACACTTCAGAGTAAATTATTATCAAGGACAATGTGTTTCATGATCTCTTAAGTAACTAAAATGAGAAAGACAAATGACTTTGTCATGATTTCTTGTCCTCACAGATAACCCTCCATATCCCTGGGAAGACTTAATGAATGAATTAGGAATCAGGCTGTACTCACACTTCCTTTTCAATGGTACATTGGGTGTGCAATTTAGGCATATTTCCTACACGTCAGTAGCTTGGGTACTAACTCTGAGATGGCCATGATTATCAATTATTCCTCAAAAGGTGAAACTGAGGCCAGCTCTTGGGAATACTTACATGAGTAAGGGTAATCAGCCACCAATTATTTATATTAAAGATAGCTTGAAGAAAATGTCTCAGGCCTGGGTAGTCAGCTGGAGGCCTCTGAAGCTGTAACCCTTGGGGACAGGGTGGTTTTCCTGCGAGCCATTTTGAAAGAACAGCTTGGTACACAAGAGCTTTGCACATTTAAAACAATGAGACAATGCTTGAAAATAGACATTCAAAATGCTACTCTGTTTTAAGAATTGTTTTTTAAAAATCCTGCTTAAATTCAAAGAGCGAACACAGCAAGGCTTATATGTCTCAATAAAGGGCACTGCCAAGCTCCTCTTCCCAGGCAACTGGTTTAATTTGTGATGTTTTTAAGACTTATGCACTCAGACTATGAAGAGAGGGAAATTTACCTGAATTCTGCTTTTGTATCTAGTATTCTTCTGATGAGTTTACTCATGCTTTATCTTTTTGAGACCTGGGGAGGAACTAAAATTATAGTGAATTCAATAAAGAGATAAATACCATGAGGAGATCTATCAAAACTGGGCAATATTTTGCACACTTAAGCAGCCAGTCTAACCAGTTCAGAAAGTCACATGGACATTTATAACCCTGAAGGGATAGGAGCATTTCCCTGGAGAAATTAGAGGAACTAAGCATGTTTCTTGTTTCAGATTTGGGAAGCCTTTCGGTGTATGTTACAATGAAAGCCCCAGCCAGAGCAACAAGGAAGCACACATAGCAACTTACCAGACACTGCATGTCTTACACTGATCTTGTCTATGTTTGTCTTTTGGCTGTTGCTTTAGTGAAAATTGCTCCTATTTTTCAAGGGGTCACATCAATACAATCTCCATAAATAAAGTTACAAATTGGTTGACATCTTATACAAAAGGTTTAGAGTATCAGACACTTCTCTTGGGACATGAGGTTTCTGCTTCACTAAGCCAATATGGGAAACAGGGCTCAGAAAGAAGATGAAAAAGGTGCAGAAAGCTAGGGCTAATGCCTTCTCGTTCAGCAAGGTAAAGGCTTTTTGACCTTGTCTTTGAAATGACCAGTTTTGAATCCTGAAGATCTGTGGTAAACTTCTGTTAAGAAGTGGACACCATTTCCTCCTTTTGATTTGCACCCTAATCCATACAACTGCTTCGTGCAAAAAATCAGCACCAGGGGAAAAGTGAAAATTCCAATTAAAGCACAGTTCAAACTTGGCAGGAGTGGCAAAAAAAACCAAACCCATGGGAAGGAGTGAGAGAAAATGGAAGCTTCATATTGCACAGAAGAAAGGCAGATTTCAAATTAAAATGCTTACCAAATGACTGAGACATTTTGTCTGAAAGTTTCAATAAGCATGTCCACTGAAGAGTATCAACTATGTCTACAGTGGCTGGTGTGAAACAAAGAAACGTCTGTTATATATTTGTTTTGCACCTATAGGAAAGCCTGGAGTCAAGACTAGGGGTCAAGAATGCTGTATATACATATATGACATAAAATGCATTTCTCAAATGTAGGCATAGCTAATGTTCTGGTACTTTGATAACATCCCTGCAGTGAAATTACCACCTAGTGTGGGTTTGGAGTGCCCTCACTCTCCATACACAACAGTACAAGGTGGCCCTGTGCTAAATCAGCCTACTTAAAAAAGAAGACCCCAGCCAGCTGCAAACGCAAGCATGTCTAGCTGTAGAAATAGCTACACACTTAGCTTTGGACTCAGTTTAGAATAAAAACTACAAGAGCTGCCTCTTCATGAAACTTGTGATGTAACAGTCATGATCTGTAGAAGCTAGAAACGTAAGTACTTCAACTTTTAAATAACATGAAATTCATTACTTATCCCTAACAAAACAGCAGCATAAACATAAATTGGTTATTTATAGTTGATAACTTACACAGGGTTTCTTTCTGCCTGTAATATCATTTTGTATACCTTTTTTGGGGTTTTCTCCCCCAGCCATCTCTACATCCACTGACTTGAAAGGAGAAGGAATTAAACTTGTGGAAGGAAAAAAATACAATTTTTGTTTTGCTAATAAGTGTGTCACCTGTCTAAAGTTCAACCTGGCTTTGTCAGATGGTATGCGTCAAAATATTTTTATAGCTAAGTTATGTAGAATAGATTGACCAACCCAAGTAAAAGGCCTGCAGTAGGCCAATGTGATTTTCTTGGCAAGCTTTGTGTCAAGGTTGTCTTAATGGCATAGCAGAGAAGGAGTACGGGAAAATAAACAATCAAGGGGAAGCATGAAGCTTTAGGGAACTGAAGGATGGCTGGTTAAGGAGACACTGTATGTCCTTGTGCACAGCAAAGCCTGTCTTGTGCTGCAAAGGTGAAAAGGATGAGCAGAAAGCATCTTGTTGAAAGGAGACATGAAAAGGAAAAAGCATGGTCCCCTAAACAATAAATCTGAGATTATTTCATCCCCTGTGTTTCTGAGGTGTCAGGGCAAAAGGTTAATGGCTGACGATGATGGGGGTGTGTATTACTTGGATGTTGCTCAGCCTGTTCTTAATTATTTCTCACCACAGAGAGCCAAAAACTGCAGCACTTCTGCTGCCCACCACTACCTTCAGAAACCACTACCTAAATCTGGCTGGTGTCTTCACATCCAACATGGTTTGCCAACAGTGACATATCTAAGAATGGTGGGAATAAATGGCAGTGTAGCAAAGGATCATGTCTAATTGAGCCCATTTCACCTGTAGAACACTGAAAAGAGGGGAAACAATCCAAATCTTAATCTGTGCAATATTTCATGTGAATGACAGCTGCTATATTTGGGTCTGAGGCAAAGTCAATTAATCCATGGAGAGCAGGTCTTGTTGCCCCCTTTGACAGAAATCTAAAGAGACTAGTGCCAGTGAATGAAACAAAATGGATGTTACAGGAAAGTGACAGTCTTTTACCTGAAAGGCAATGGTATGACCAGTGACTGCTCGGTTACAAGCGAACTTATTGTCTGAAAAAGGAAGAAATCTGTGTTTCCCATAGGAATCACTTTACTGTGGAAGCTCCTCCTCTATTTTCGCAAATGTGTTTGCTACATGCTTACAGATGTCTTTGGAAATGCATTTCCGCCCTGAGGACCAGAGAGATTGGCAGCATAAGGAAAGAGCATATGGTAAAGTCTTAGCCCCAGGGGTATTCAGATTGGACTTTGCTCAGCATTTTTCATGATATACGATTCCTCCCATGGAAACAAGCTGGATTTAAGAGAAAGAAGGATTTGTATTAAAATTTCAGAACAGAGAATGTTCTCAAAAACAACTGCTTTTTCAAGAAATTAATGTTGCCTCCCCCAGCATGTATCTGTGAAGCCCTTCTCTACAGTGCAGAATAGCATCTTACTTTTTTGGAAACAATGGAGCAAGACCAGTGAACTAGACAAATATATGCTAGAGGGAACAGCAGTAGTCTGAAGAAGTTTTATCTATGTAGAAACTCCCTCTGCTAGGCAGAAAAGAGAAAATACATCTGTTCAAAAGCTTCTATGGTAAAAGCTGGTAGAAAATTCTTGGTACTGACTTTTCAAATGAGAATCATCATTTTTTTTAAACAATAAGTCTTTGAATTTGGCACAACTTAGACAGTTTCTGTGTCTCAAGACCTAAGCACAGCCATCAGCAGGGCAGCCCTCCTGAGCCTCTAAACCCTGGGAGGGAGCTCAGCCCACTGACATCCACAAGAGACTCAGGCATGTGGAGGTGGATGTCAGTGCCTTTAGAGGCATAACTTCTCAAATCAAAGGTTTCAGGCATGTGGAGGAGGACAGTGCTGTTCCATGTATAACTGCTAGATTCAAAGCTTGTTGTAATGATCACATACAAATCAGTATTTCTTAAGGCTTGTCATCAGGCAAAGTTCAAGAAGATTTTTCCTTGAGGCAGATAGATGGTATGGAATTTTTTACCATTGATGGTTTATATTACCTAACATGGAGACTATTATTATAAAGCATTTAGGCATTTCTCATTCATGCTGTTCAACATTAACTCAGTCTGGTATCAGTGCTAGCCAGATAACAACAGATTATCTCTATTTTATTCAGTTCTTAAATGCTCAAGAGAGAAAAACTCATTGACCAAGAGTAGCGAGCTAAAATTTACATTTCATTTGAAAATACATGTTAAAAGCAATATAATGTATGCATACCAGTGAAACACAGACCAATGAACACAGCATATGGGTATGAATTTTTAAGTGAGGGTCTATATATGCAAAAATGAATTTCTTCCTTTAGGCCTCATCTAAAACTTTTGCCAATTGATTTCACTTTTGCCAGCCTGATTTGAGGTAGAAGCTGCAGAGGTGAGAGAGTGCAACACTGAATTTACCAGATAGGCTGCTAGTTTATACTAATGGACAAGTGCTAGTAGGGAATGACAGGATCTCATTTTGGGCAGGGTACACACGTCCATTGGATTAAGGATAAGATGTCATTTAATTTGCACTTACAAGTTAAGCCAGAGCCTTAACTTTTAAAATACTAGATGTTTCCAATATCTAAAGAAATGGATTAAGATCTTACGGCAGAATAGCAGGCATTCTTCCACAAGACACTTCAGTGTAATTTATGGGTATCTAATATACTTCCAGAGGACAAAATTATGTATACAACTTTTCTGAACATGCAGCAATCATCCCAAGAACCCCAAAGTAGTTAAAAACCTGGATTTATAGTAAAATAGTTTAATACAGCCACTAACAAAAACGGGGAGTTCATGGAAAGGACAAATACAAAACATGTGCTTGCAAAAATAACATTGGTAGAGAGTAACAGTATAAAGACGTGTCCATAAAGTCCTTAATTTTTCTAAGCTGCATCTGGCAACACAGAAGGCTAATGAGATTTCAAACTACAGTATGTCAAATTTATGAGGTGTAGAAGGACATGTCCCTTACCCTTATGTAGAATAATTGGCAGTAAAGAAACTTAAAAACATTCCTTAACTGATCTGAAATTTAAAGTTATGCCCTGACTAGATTTTATGAGAAAGTAAGTGGGGTTTACCTTGTCTTCAAAATCTATCATTAGTTACTATCATCTTAATGTTTTCACAGTTCCAGTATCTGGAGCATCTGAGTGCCAGTGTATCTTCAGCAATGTAAGTGTATGACTCAAGAGACTTGATATTTATGGCATGAATCTCATGTGAGCTTTCGGAAGTGTCTAAAGACACTGAATTATAAACTACTATGAAAACAGGCTCCAAAAAACTGCGATATTGAATTTCTCTTTCTGCCCATAAAAGAACAAGAAAACACTATTTTGTTGCACATATAAACCTTTTTTTTGTTTTCTTTCATCTATGTTACATGGTTTCTGGCTGTACGTTGTAACATGAACAGTTAAGCCTTTATTTTACTTCAGGAATGTGTCATTCTCGAAATATGAAAAACATCAGCCCATCCTCTAAGAATCAAAGCACTCCCTCTGAGCATTTGTTTTTCCTTTAACCTACAAAAAATCCATAAATACATGGAGTTAAAGTTACCATAAAGCTAGTGATTAAATATGGGGCTTTTTGAGCTGGATTCAGTTCCTTTTTCTACCACAAGTTCAATTACTGATCTTGGCCAAGCCAGGTCCTTTCTTGCCTACAGAAAGTGAAAAAAACATCTCATTTCCTGAAAGGTTTCTGATGAAGCTAGTTACGCTAAAGTGTGTGTAAGACCCTTAAGACATATAATATATCTTTTTAAGAAAATACAACGTTCCTTTGATCTGTATAATTTCCATTATTCGATAACCATGTACATAAGACCTTCTTACAGCAATAACTCACAGAAATTGTGTGGATGTTTATCATAAGGTGTGCAAGACAATTTTAGAGCCTCACAAAGCTAGATAGCGAAAGAAGAAATAACATCCTTGAAGTCCTGTTCTGACGCATTATGGATTACATTTGCCAAATGGACAAAGTGTAGTAAACCTGAGAAAGCCAGATTTAAATAAAACTTCTGTTTTTTTCTTGCTATTAAATTATGAAAATGTGAAATTAGGTTATTCAAACAGCTTTTATTCTGCCTTTGGGGCTATTGCAGAGACAGAGAAGAGTCTGCCTTTAAAACTGTTTAATCTAAATTAGGGTTGTGGAGACCAAAATGGCTTAATCATAACCATGTGATAGTTACCATAGAGTATCACTACGTGTAAGAGTTATTACATGAATTTTATAGGCTCATAATTTTTGCTTTGGAATAATTCTGCAAGCCCTACACTTTATGAGATTTTAAACATGTCAAGAAAAAATAACAGTAAACAGTCACACGGAAGAGGGGACAAGAGATCTGTTTGCTTAGCCTATACGCAAAATTGAATTGAAACACAGGACCTGAAGTACAATAATTTCAGCCAAAACGATATAACACTATGTTATGTATTAAATAGATCTACCTGGAGTGCTAGTGGAATCAGAAAAAGCGGCTACTGCAATTTTTGTCATTTGGCAAGTCTTTGGTGATATGTTAGGATGTTATTTATTTCTATAATGGTGAAAAGGTCACTTTTTTCCTCAAATACAGCATAGGTAATAGCTTTTCCCAATTTGCAGACAGAAAAGGCCTTTTCCTTTTTTTTTTTCTTTTTCTGGTTCCCATTTTCTTCACCTGAAAAAAGGACAATACTTTTTGCAGTATTGACATTCCTGGTCTGAGGGGAAAATGATGAGCAGATGGTGTTTTGCAGGCATGGCCTCTCAAACCCTGTATCCATAGGACCTCTCAGGCATGCTGCATGGAGTACTGTGGCTGTATGTGACACAGAATGGGAATTGTAAATACTTCTCATAACATATGTTGGAAAAGAAAATCTGTATTGACTCTCAGCTTGAATACGTGTTACAGCAAGGCCTAGGACCTAGAACAAGTGCATTTTAATAATATAGAAAAAGGCTCATTAACTGTTTTCTCTTCAGCATGTAACAGAGATTGTTTAGAACAGTGCAAAGTGATGACCCAGGTAAACAAAAATAAAATAGAAAATGAAGCCCAGTGTTCTGAGAGAAACAGCAATTTACTGCAAAATATGGACTTTTTTTAAAGTGAGGAGTGATATGTGCAACTGAAGACCAACAGGTTTCTCTAACATTCTGATTTTTAAAGTAGCTGGTACATCAGACACAGTTTCTAGTCATTCTAAGCTGACCTAAGCTGGCCTCTTTAACTGGGTAAAAAGAAATCATGGAACCACAGAATCACAGACCAGCCCAGGCTGGGAGGGACCTTAAAAGGCCACCTGGTCCAACCTTTCCTGGTAAAGGCAGCCTGAATGAGATTACACATCACCCAGTCCAGCCACATCTTGAAAACTTCATGGGGACTTCACTATGTGTCTGGGGAAGTTGTTCCAGTGAATGATCGTTGTCATTGTAAAAAAATTTCTTTCTTATAAAATATCAAAAAGGAATCCTGTACTCAGGAAGTAAAAGAAAAGCAGTACTTTTCTATTGGATTTCAATACATAGCCCCTTTGCAGTGTGCTGTAAATCCAGGACACTAAAGACAACCTAATTTTAACCCCACAGCAAAGGCAAGTCCTTGACTCTGAAACTATTTTTCAGCATGCACAAGTACACAAGTGCTAATGCAAAAGGACAGGGTGATGAAAGAATAAATAGATGTAAAAATCTTAAACAACTGAGGTGTATGTGACATTGCTGGTGTTCAGTCCAGGACACTATATCAATGAACCCAATTCTTCCATCTTTTCCACTAGTTAAATGCTCCCCAGAGCAATGAAGTTGCCTGTCTCAGTGTCTGTTGTCTGATAACTGTAGTCATCCTCAGACGCAGCCAAGTAAAAGTGGCTTCTGTTTGTTCCTCTTCCTATCTTCTCCTAATCATTCTGTCCCATTTCAGATCTGTGAAATTTTCTGACAAATATTACTACCTGTAGCAGAATCAGCCGAGATGTGGCTCTTGTCCAGTCTCATAGGCTGCCGCTGATGCGTGCCATCTCTTACAATCACTGAGTTCATGTTGTTTCTGACAAGAATATAAACTGGAAGAAGGATGTAGGTTTATTGTTAAGCCCACACATAATTTGAAACTGCAAACCCCCCTCTTTGGTCTGCAAACTGATCTAATCTGTCATGGAAATGTTCAGACAAGCACAAATTTTATTTCAGAATATTATTTCCATTCATTTGTTTAATTGTGCTTTTAAAAGTGTTTAAGTATTTCCTCTTTATGTGTTACAACAAGTGCTGCACATACATTCCTGGTTTTCTAGAAGATGCCTTCTGAGAAATGAAAGTGAGGAGTTTGGAGCAGACCCCACTGAGATCTCTGTGATCATCACCAGAGGATGTGGTCCTACCTGTGGCTCCAGCTGCAGGTTGCCACCACAGGTTCCCCTCCTCTGTGTGATCTCCTCCGCACACCCTGAGTTTCTACCCCACAACATCTAAATGCACCTTATTTATTCCTACGTGAAAGAGTAGGTGCCTTCTGCAAACTCTCTCTGAAAGGTGGAACAGAAAAATTGGATATCTTTTTTTTGTAACTTTTTTTGTATCACTTTTCCTGTAACACAGTGCCCAGAGGCAAAGTCTGCAAGTTTCCACTGGTCAGTAGCGGTAGGAGAAAAAAAGCCAGGTAGAGGCTAGCATGCTGCACCTTCTACAGCCCAAGGGGAATAGAGAAATTGGGTGGGGAGCAGAACCTTCAAAATATATCAAAGGTAAAACCAGTGCAAGAGAAAGAACCAGAACTAACTAACTGCTACAATTTCAGCCCAGGCTTATCAAAGAATACTTACTGTTGCTCGGTATTTCCAGGCCACTTACAGATATACCAAATACATTATATATTTATGATTCATTTGAATATTGAGAGTTCCTCTCTCAATGACAGAAAAGTTTCTTGTGGCCAGGATTAAGCAAGAGAAGGTCTGTTTTCCTAAAATATTTGTAATCCCTTACACTGACACATTATAAACTGCCCATTACTTCAAGGTAGAGTTTATGTCAAAATCAACAATATTTAAGTAAAAAACATGCACAGAAGAGTGTTTTTAATGGCCAGTCTCAGCACTACTGCAGAAATAACAGTTGAGGACCACAGAATTTTTAAAAAATTGCAGTGATGGAGTCATTTGGGGGTATAAAATGTCTTTGTGAGTCCACTTTTCCAGTAGTCTAACAGCATAAGACAGAAATAACTTTAACCACCATGGATTTTAAAATCTACTTTCCCTATAAAATGATGAAGCATGTCATACTGCTGTATTTCAGAGGACATTGTCTCTTAAAATGAGAAAACTTTCAACAACAATTGAAAAAATAAGAAAAATGGCAGGACAGACTCTAGTCAGGAGCCTGTAATCTTACAAAACCTAAGTAAAACCATTAAAACATGCAGAATGGCATCGGCTTGGAAAATATTGTCTTTTCAAATGGATGCTGCTCTGGCAAATAAGGCAAATGGATCTCATGCTTCTCATATCTATCCTTGTATATTTAAACCTAAAGACTGAAATCTGACCATCCCATGTAGAACCCAGGAAGGGGCTGGAGGATAGATGAAATGGACAGTGCAAGTAGCCTTGAGCACGCCGCTGTCACTGTGCATCAGCAGGAGACCTCAACATTTCCAGAAGGCTTTAGTATACTGTACAGATATTCTGCAATCACAAATGATTTTGCACAAATCCAAATTAATTCTACCTTGTTAGGCAGGATTAAAGCTAACTTTTTACGCTTTCTACTTTGTTTTTCAAATTAGAGTATTCTATCTTCACTCAGAGCAAGACTACTTATCAACTCTACTTGGCCGTCCTTTGATCTATTTACAACCATTAAAAGGTGACTTGTGATTCAAGACAATGTTTCCTTTCTATTTGTACATCATCCAGGTGCTGAAAGAATGTGTTATCCTAGACCCAACAAACCTCACACAGTTTAATTCAGCAAACCAGACCGGAGAACAAAGAGTAAAATACTGTCTTTCTGTTTCTAAAGTGTGTCTTCAGTTTACACAAAGTTTAAACTACCTATGTCAAAGATGTCCTCACTGGAAAATGTATTATGACTGTTGCAGTAGTGATAAATTTGGAATAGGTGGTGTCATTTGCCCATTTTAGTTCCTAAAGAAAGTCAACAAGACCTGGCGTTACTGGATATCCAGACTGTATGACTGTGACTACACAAAAAATGGATAGAGAGCTAAATTCAGAAGACTAGAGCTCCAGACTTAATGATGATTTCCAAATAGATGATATGCAAGATGACTAAGAAGAAAACAGAAAACCCCCTACATGAAATACTGATGACATGTATCTAGTATTTTTTTCTTTACTTGTCTCTTATATTAAATTTCAAAAGAATTCAGTAGAAAGTTATACGTATCTGGAATCTGAAGATTATAGACATGGCAATTAAAGGCTCTACTTGATGAAGTTTTTTTTTTTTCCCTTAAGATCCCTAATGGAATCTGCCTCTGTACCTTTATACATATCTGCTTCCTCCTAGTTAAAGATACCTGTTTAAAAGATAACCACATTTCAGTCATGGTGAGGAAAACTGATATTTGAATTTTAATGGTTGTGTGAATACTAATGAAACACAATTGCTCTGTCATTTTCATATTAACTTGAATGCTTAATAATATTGTATAGACATTTTGTGAAAGCTAGGCTAGCAAGTATAAGCTAACTGCGGAGTAGTCATTCTAGTTACCCCACACCAGCTGATACTTATAAACTCTCATTTCTAGGAAGCACAACTTGAAACTATTGTTACATTGATTGTCCACCATTCACTTACTTGAGGGAAGGGCAATCTGTTCACATCTAGCAGTCCCTAAACTATTCCAGCAACCCCACTTCTGTTTTCGCTTCTGTGTTTGTGGCTCTATATGTTATTGAGCCCTGCTTCTCATATGAATTTATCAGTGGTCAATAGCAGCTGTGCAGACCGAGTCACTGTAAGCTCTTGTATTCAACAGTTGCTCTCAGCAAAGCTGGTTAACACAGAAGGTAGTTGTGCTTGTGCAAGACCAGCCTTGCTCGATGTCATTTCTGCTTCCACAGGCAGAGGAACATCCAGGGGATGGACTGCAAAGATCAGGAATTCTGAAACACAATGACAGCATGGCTGCTGCCTGTCAATGTCAGCCTCTCTGTACTGAATTGCAGGAGAGGAAAAATTTCAAGCCAGAGACATTTGTTTGTCTGTGATGAAAAAGCCTAGGAGCACATATTTGAGGTACAGCTCTGAGACTGATGGTGGCAATTGATAAAGACAGGTTGTGAAGAAGTTCTCCTTGGCTTTGGAAAATTATCTTTCTCTCGCCTTCAGTAGATTTGGCCTTCTGATGAATTGCTGCTAAACAGTTTGTGGATATCTATTTCATTCAGTCATATGGAAGTTAGCTGTCCAAATGAATATCCAGTTCTCATACCAACATAACCAGTACCATCCTGGTTAGCAGCAGCAGTCCTATTTCTTGAAGTAGAGTAGCTATTATTGGTTCCTCCAGAAGATGAGATTGTGTAGTAGGGATACAAAGCAGGAGCTGGCATCCAATCATATGTATCAAAGGACACACAGAGATTTTTCACTAGTTTTTGACCTTCACTTCCAAGTTGGAAATATAAATTACAAACTGGAAACAATTCTGGAAAATCAGAAATCCATGATTTAATATGTATAGTCACTATGCTAAGGTACTCTGTAGTTTTAGATGTTCAAGTCTGGCTTATGTCTTGAATCAGGAGAGCTTCTGTTCTTTTCAAAACCGTGGTTTGTATTTTCTAACGTGTTATGATGTTTATTTCAAGCCTTGGATCCTGCTGTGCTCTTTGTTTCAGTGCTCTTTTTGAAAGCAGAGTACCTGGATTTAATTTGCACTGTGAAAATTATACTCTATTTTATCATTTTGCAGTTTGTTCGACTGTGTTTATAGAGTAACTGCCCTGCCTATGTTGATAGTACAACAAAATGTGATGAGAACTTCTTACTATGTCTTCATTAAGCCATTCATTAGTTCCTGTACTTGTATCTCTTTTCTCCTTCCTCAGCATTCCTCAAAAACCATTGTCTCTCTCAACTGACTTAATGAGAAATTGTAAGGTTCTCATGGTGCTGTTGGGAAATGTATATTGTAGAAGCTCATTCAAGTGATTTATGCAATTAAGAAAATGTGCAAGCAATGGCTCCAGGTCATGGCTGTAATGAAATCCAAATGCAGGTAATGAAGTTGAATTTCAGATTAAAAGTTTTGCATAGCTCAGCTGCAAGCCACATAAACTGAAGCAATTCCAAATTTGCTTGGAAAAAGGAATATTAAAAGAGGAAATCTGACAGAGACGTAGCTGCCTGTGCAGTCCCATACAAGTGTAACAATTGTCTCTAATCTCTCTCACCTTTCTCCGTGAAGTATTTTGTCACAGGCTTTGGTCTGGTTGTTTCAGGATTGTCAAAGTAAACTGATGAAGCAGTCTCTCTGTGTGTATGTGTCTTAAAAAAGTCTCAGCTTGAAAACACATATCAGAAAGTTTCTACTGAAACTCAAAACCACAAATTATTTTCTCACAAGATGAGATACAAGCATTATGAGGAGCAACCAGTCAGCGTTTAGTTAGGAAACCATAGAGAGTTTTTTCAGATTGAGTCAAAGAGGCAGTGTTGGGAAATGAATGAAAAGGAATCCCCATTGAAATGTTTCCTCCTTTAGGACTCAGTTCTGCTCTCTACACACATGGTTTTGACTTAGATAATTGTCTGGGGTTTTTTCTTATGTGAGTAATGCACTGAGTAAGTGAATTCAGATTAAAAACCAGTAAATTTTATTGCCACTGACAGAGGATCACTGTCACAAAAGAAAGATTAGCAGTAACACCCCAAAACTCTTAATACTGTCAATTTCAAAAAAGAAATACAAATCTAGGATTGGAACTTTGCTCTTAGCCTGTCTTTTTTGTATGTAAAAACTTTGCATACAAAAGCAAAAACTTTGTACCTAATAAACTTAAACACAGAGAAATGTCAAAAAAAATGAATTTAACAGAAGTCTAACAGCATGCTGAAATGCAGTAAGATAAAAGAGAAAAACAGAAAGTGGAAGGAATAAAAAAAAAGATGAAGCATGGCTGTTGGCAAATTTTAACATTTATAAGATGTTGCTGTCTGCAGAAGCAACCTTTCCCTGCAGAAGATGCAGGGAACCATTGGACTGCTATTGCTTTTAACACAAGCTGTGGTATTTCATCGGCTTTTTCCTTCAGTCTGTATTCAGTTAAGGCCTATCTTTTGGGTTGAAAGCAATTTTGACTGAGAACTCCAGAAGAAGAAATGAAGAATCCATCACTTTGTGTGGTGATTTGTTCGTATTATTAGTCAGCTTCTTTGTCAAAAAGCTCTGTGTCTTATAATTTTGATTTGCTGGCTGTGATGTGATTTCTTCTAACACCATCCTAACAGGTTAAAGATGCATTTTGAAACTGGTATGTTGTCAATTCTGAAAACAGGTCTTAGGTTGGTTGTCTTTGGCATTTGTTGTTTGGGGTTCTTTGTGTTTTGTTTTGTGTTTAGTTTAGAGAGAATTATGTGGGTTTTTTTTAAAATGAACTCACATGCCTAAAAGTATTTGAAATAATTGTCTATTGCTAATATTTTATCATCTGCATTTTAAATTTACTTAATATGATCAAGCTGTGGGAAGACACAAGCATATGTTTAAGACATTTCCTGTAGGCTACCACCCAGGAAAAGATTTAGGCCACGTAGGTATGGCATAATAATGCCATCTAAGTACTAGGATGAGTTACAAGTCCTCAACAGAGAATCAGCCCTAAACAAGATCAGCAGAATGTATCTTCCATTGTATAAGGCTGATGCAAGGCTGATGCCCTCATTCCCTGGGAGAGCTTAGCACAAACAGAAAATTCCCATCACTACAGACTTAACAGGGTGATGTTCAATCCACCTCAAAACACTATGCTTCACACAGGATTTGTGCATGCGGGAGCTTAAGTTTAAGGTTATTTTTGCCATCATTATTTACAAACAAAGTAATTGCTCTGCTTCACTCCAGCTCTGGCCTTTCTAATTGGCAGCTGAGCCCTATCATTTGCAGAAACATTATTCATCTGAATAGTGAATCAAATTATTGCCTCTATTCACTACTTTGCCCTTTGTTGTTAGAATCCATTTATTCTATTGACAGTATCTTCGCTGTTTTCCTGTAATTGGTACATCAGGAAAGCACGAAGTTTTCAGAGGGGAAGAAAAGGCAGAAGAAAGAGCTTTTTCTAAGTTGCTTCACTTTCTATTGACCTAAGAGTAGTCGTCACCTTTGCCCCATATTGCTGGGCTGCTGTCCCTCAGTGCATCAGGAGCAGAGAGACATGCACACCAAAAAAACTCTCTGAAGCAATAAGGTCAGTGCTCCCGATGCTTCCCTTCACACCCTAGAGTCCAAACCTAAACAAACAATCGCATCTCCATCTCCCTTGTATAACCTTAACTTCACAACCTGCCTCTGCCCTAATAGAACGGGTAACAGCAGTAAGTCAGCACAATCAAGCCATAAAAATTATTTAGGGGTGAGTGAGAAGCACAGTCATTTCACTACATGCCATTCGAGAGACAGTGGCTTGTGTCTTTTTTAGACATCCCCAGCTGAAAAATAATTTCCTGTTTAGAATACAGGATTTATTACTAACTCGCTCATTTCTTGAAAGCTGTGGCAGTGCTAGGGTTGTAGAGCAGATGGCTACTGACTAGTGACTCATGTATTTCTCTGGGAGCTGTTGGTTAACAGCTCCAGAAGGGTTTGATGGTTGGAATGTACCTATTTTCCCCAGTTCGTGGTTTTCTGACACTTCAGAGAAGCTGAATTCCTAGAAATTGTCAATTGTCAGAAAACAATCTGCTTGACAGTCTTTGTTTTTTTGTGTGTGTTTGATTTTACAGTTCATGTTTCAGTTGTAATCAACCCACATAACACCTCATTTTTCTGTCCTTTAACTTCCAAGTGGTGCTGCGCAGAGACCCTTCACATGTCACACTCCCATCACATCTAGATTTCAGCATATCAGTTCCCAGGCTGAGGAAATAGTAGCAGAGCTAGGTCATGATAGCAAGTGTTTTATTCACCTGAACTGCATGTATACACAGGCAAATCTACACTTACACAAGTGGAGTACTACAGGTATTGTCCATACCATAAGGCTGCTAAACGGAGGGAAGCAGCTGGAGTAATTTGTGGGAACTATGGACTTGAATATGTTGTATGTCAAGGGCTTATATGAGCAGAAATGTCCATTTCCCCCATCCTCCAGAAATGTCCATCCTCCCCCAAGGACTGGGGAAGGATCACAGGAAGAGGCTTTATATTTAACTGGATAAATAAGTACTTAAAAATGTATATTTAGAAATGAGGATGTGAGGTTAGATGAGCTTTTGTAAATCAAAGCAAACCCCATTCCTCCGTAAGGCCACTGAGAACTGAGGAGCCTACAGTGATTTTTCTCCTATGAAAAATGAGGTATTCTGCCTGTCAACACTTTTACCTTCAGCATTCTACTCTGTGCCAGTTTTGAACATCACTGAGAATCATAGGCAAACGATGTTTCAGTGACTTAATGATTCTTCTATTGCAAGGGTGACCAATGGGCCTGAGATGACCGAGATTTCCTTAGACTTCAGTGTGGCCCTGGCCACATCCTGGCCCTGCTGTAGTGATGAGCCTGCTTCTGCAAAGCACTGAGTATCCTCTGTTACCTGAAGTTCATGGAAAGAACCGATGATAGTCAATGTGTTGCCAAGTTCTGCCTGCACTCAGCACTGAAATTAATGGAGATACTGAATTCATCAGCTTTAACAAAAATACATTACAGAGAAGCATCCCTTTCCAGGGCATAATCTGGAAAAAAAAATCTAAATGAAAACAAAGCACATTAAACCATAATGCTGTTATCCTTTCAATGCTGCACATGAGAACCATATATATTGTGTCACTGTTCGAAGATGTGACACTCAATGGCAAAACCAATACACATTGCTTGAAGACAAAGGACAGCAAAGTCCTCGGGATTACTGTGGCTGCTGGGAGGAACATGCTGGTCTCTTTCACCTCATCTCTTCTAGACTTCAGTGGTGCAACTGCGTTCTGGGTTCAGCAGTGACCTTGTGTCCACATAGAGTGAAAGTTTTTATTGGAGATGAAGTTTTTGTCGGCCTGTGGCATTCACGAGGCAGCTATACCACCAGGGACGGCTGCAGGAGCAAACCTTTGGTCCTGAGACAGCTCCTAAACATTTCTGTACAGAATTGTAGGTGCACTGAAAAACTGCTTATTCTATAGGAACTGACTCCAATGAGAAATGTCCTGCAAGTGAAACAATTCTCTACTTAACTTTTTCAGATTTTGAGCCCACTGTTCCTGTGAATATGAAGGAGGTAATGATAAGGAGAGTGGCCCAAGGATTTCACCAGTAAATTTTTTGAAAATCAGGGTTTTGTGAAGGTTTTAAATATGGCTAAAAACTAGCCTGTTAGGCTTTAAGAGAGATGTATAGCCTTTTTCATCCCTGTCCTCTGAAATAACAGTTTCAGGAAGTACAGACTACATATACAGCCTAAATGGCTGATGTTCTTAAAAAAACCCAAAAATTAAAAAAAATCCGTCCTCCCAGCCCTTTTGAGCTACAAATGCATTTAAAATAGAACTTTTGCATTTCTATTAACTTCTAAGAAATTCTAAGTTCTTTAAACATAAGGGAACCTGCAAACAGATCAAAGGTGTTAATAATGAGACCCGCTCCCTCCTTCTGTCCTTCCTGTTTGGATTTAAAATTGCATTACTGTTATTCTCTTTGCATATACTAAGAGAAAGTAAAACATTTATCTTCAAACCCTGAAAACACTTAGACTAGTATATAATTTTCAAGCTCAAATAAAGTCAGTATCCCAAAAGCGAACATACAGAGCTATAGTAAGCAGAAAGGGGTAGAAGTGGAGTAGAAGTTGAATTTTTCCTCTATTGTTATATTTAAGTAAGATGACCACCGAAACATAATTTGTAGGAGCTAATAGGCAACATAAAGTTTTCAGATGAAAGTGTTTGACCAAATTAAAGCATGTTCTTGTAGCAAAGTGTGGTTTTGTCTGAAACGATCTCTTCTAAGAAGAAAAAGCAAAAGGAAAACCTCTCTACATTTACTATGTCTTTATTTCATTCCTTAGAATGAACTTTAGACTCATCTTCTGTAGTCAGTTAGTCTTCACTTGTACATCAAAAGAACCAACACAAGACAACAGATTTAAAAAATCTAGAAAGCAGAAACTGAGCTATTTAGTACTACTGAATCAAAAGAAGTGAACAAAATTATTTATTTAGGAAAGTACCATTTTACTGTGCAAACTGTAATAACAATTTATGTCAATCAGTCAATGCATTACATTTTTCTATATCTATTCCTCACCTTGTCTTTTATCTTGTGTCTTTCATCATTAAATGAAATAAAATCTTTTCTTCATTAATTTAATTACAAAATTATTTTCACCCGAAAGTGAAATTCCAGGGAATTTTTCAGACAACTTTATGACCTATAAGGGTCAATAAACAGGGCTACATGTTAGATTCAAATACAATAATAGGAACTTCATTTCATACAGTTGTTACCATATTCATGAACAGTCCGGGAATGTATAATTTTAGTTTCTCAACAACCTACTGCAACACAGATACAAGGCTGTGTCTATCAGGGAAATCCTAGTGGGCAATAGGCTTGTGGACTGTTAGTCTGTAAAATAAGCAAAGCATTAATCAGGCTTGCCATGGCTTCAGTGCTGAATCATCTGTACAGTTCAAACAAAGTGACAGTCCTGCATGGGAATATTTAAAAATTATTTAGCAGGCTGGAGGCATTTGGTGGCTGCTGCTGCAAAGTGCCAGCTGTTGGACAGGGATCTGGACAACTTTCTAAAGACAAATGTCTCTAGAAAGATGTGTGTGTATATAAAAAGCCAAAGGTGACAGATCCAGCCAGGCTAGACAGTGATCTTAAAGTATATGGCCTGATGTTTTCTGGCTGTTGTGAGAACATTTGCAGAGATACTTTCTCATATTTCTTGTTTTAGAGCAAAGTGAGCACGTGTGAGGGCCAGGCTGTCATTTATAGATGTTTGTTCAACACTCAGAGGGTGAAGAGCTTGGATGACTGCAGGGAAATGCTGTGAAAGCCAGACACAGGAGAGAGAGAGAAGGGAAAGGAAAAGCAAAACTGCATCTAAGGGGGATCCCAATGGATAGAGAAGGCATCTGGGGTACAGGGAACAAACAGAGTACACACAACCTCAGTCACAGGGTAAGAGGGAACCCAGCAGCCTCCATGAACTTGGAGACATCTTTTTTTGTGATTTAATCTATAGAGCATTAACAATCAATAAAGAATAGGCTTTAAAAGACCTTCTGGAAAAACAAAATGTTCATCATTTCTTGTATGCCTTGAGGGACTTCTTCAGAGTTTTTGGGACTTTACAATTCAGAGTGTAAAGCAAATGGGTAAGTAAGTGTCCTTTGTTTTGTTTGTCGAATGTCACCACAACCTCCAAGATAAAAATCAGAACAACCAGCATGTACATGAGTAGCTGTAATACACAAAGAAATCAAAATAAGAGCTCTTGTGTCGGAATTTCCTGCCTGGAGAACAGCATGTTGTTACATGAATAACAACAACATCGTGTTAATCTAACATAGCTGTGTTTTTTTAAGCGCTGCTATAAAATTCTAAAATCAATCTTTTTTCATTTTATGTGTGCACATACAGAAATGAACAAAGTAAGAGGAAGTTTTTCGCACCACAACATTTTGAGGTGTATTCAGGTCTCGGACATGAGGATTAATTAATATGCCTCTTGGGGTTTTTCCAGGTCTGCACATAAAGTGAGATTTCGCTTTTTTTTTTTAAAAAAAAGTTGCATTGTTCTCAGTAATTTTTACAATGGGCATGGTACTTTGTGGTATCTGTAACTGGTTTAAAATTAAACTTCATAGGTTGGCATGCAGAATTCTCATCTTCACTGGCACTGCTCATTGACAATTTTTTTCAATCTTCCACTGCGTTTAGGAGAGACTGGTTTTACCCAGTCAGCTCTGAAGCATCAGCTATTTTGATTTTGTATAGCTGATGCTAGAATTGTTGTGAAATTTTAATTCAGAAAGTCCGGTGTCAGAATTCAGCGAAGTATGTCACAGGCTTGAGTCCTAGAAAGATGTCAAGGGTGGTAATTATTCCCTGTGAAAACTGGCAATCTGGCAAAAGTCGGGAAACAAATTCTCTTAGCACTTTATTGGGTAGGGAGGAGTCAAGAGCAACCCTTGGCAGGAAGTAGAAGAAAAGTTTAACCAGTGACTCTTTGAAAGGTGCATGCATTTTAGTGCACTGCAGCTATTTCCTGTACATTTCTTTGCCCAAATTTTCCATTAGTGTATATTGTCATGGATGTTTCACAGTATAACTGAAGGTGCTTTGCCTTATCAACTAGAGTCAGAAGTTGGACATGCTCGCCAGCAACCTTTGGTAATGCTGAAGTACCTAAGAAACCCACATAGAAAAGACATTACTGATGCATCAAGAAACAAACAATCCTCAAATTTAAGAACAGGACATTTATTAGTTTGCTTAATGACTTTTTGGCCCATTCATTTGATTGAAAATCACTGGCTATGTCACAGCTGTGTCAGGGAGGCTGCTGGCAGTTGTGCAACTCCCAGCCTCAGGTGTTGTGGGCAAGGAGGTGTTGGCTCTCTGTGGGCTGTGAGCCTGGGGCAGAGTGGCTGTCACCCCCACAGACAGTCATAGAGCACCCACAACATCACTTGGATGCACAACCAAGAGCATGCAGCATGCTCGGGTTTGCATTGCCACAGTCCGAACACATAAGCATTCCCTTCCAAACAGCAGTAATAGCACTGGGGTTACCTGCAAACTCCTACCTGGAGTTTGTGTAGCTGTATCACCAGTATATGTCCCAAGAAATCAATACTTGCATCTTTTCCTATGGTCATTCCTTCTAACTAATAATTTCTATTCCCATCAGCTGGTGAAGAAGTCTCTGTCTGCGAAGCTAACCATTTTGAAGTATAGTTGACAGAGAGGTATAAAGCTGCAGCTCGTGTCAATCTCAGTTCCTCATGGAGAGAATTTCTGTATGGAAACAGTAATTGTTATAGTGCAGAACAGATGATGCAATTCAAAATTCAGTTCCTAAGGACCAACAGATTTATGGTCTCACATGGGTTTACCCTGTGCTTTATTGAATTTGAAGTTAATAAGAAATTCAGATGCTAAACAGATGTGCTCATAAAAAAAAAACAAACCAACAACTCCCCTCCGTCAAACCAACACAAAACCCCAAACCCCTCTGCAGTTTCCTATGAGAGCTGAGAAACTCACACAACAAATGCAATCTTCCCAAAGAGTTGCTGAAAGACCATTTTTGTACTATGTCCTATACTTATCTCCCCATTACATATACTGTGACCTGTCATGAAAACAGGGACAGACTGCTGATAGATGTCCATGAAAACATGGGAAGGAGGTGAACATGCTAAGACAAACCCAACCTCACTGAGAATTTTTGAGGTGAAGCTTGCATTGCTCTTTAGCTTAGTACATTTAGTCTCTCTGTTGGAGCAAACTGACTATCCTCAGCCGCCTTTTTGTGTTGTAGGTCTGTGAGACAGATCATCATCAACCACCCGTCAGCTCCATGCAGTCATCTGCCTCTGCAGTTCCCACCAGCTGCTGTGGGGAGAGCACAGAGAAAGCAGCACCAATGCCAACTCTTCCTGCCCCTCCACCCACAATGCCCTTGGGGAGAGATGAGAAAATAGCCACATATTTTTGTAGTGAGGATCTTCCCCACAAATGCTTGCCCACAGCCACCTTTGAGGGGATATTTGCCTCATGGCAATCTGAGTCTTCCCACCACGTCAAGTCCTTGCTCAAATTCACATCCTGAGCAAGCACTGTTAAATGCGCGGCATGTAGTTTGGGATTACAGTAGCTTGGTCTCCAGTTCTTTAATAAAGACATGGATCTCCCAGCTTCATGTTGAATACTTCATTCTGAAAGTACTTAAGTTTGTCCACATAGGAGGTGGGAATGTGAACACCAGAACCATGCAACAGAAAGCAATATAACAACTGCATATTGCAGTGAAAAAAAAAAAAAAAGTAATTATGCCACCTAGAAATCCAGTCCTTGTCACTTATCAGACTTCATAATTATCATTGTAAGTGTTCTCAAGAGCATGTTTGTGAGATTAAAGAACTGCTTTTGAAATATCATAGCCCTAAGCATAATGAGGTCAAGCTGAGAAAAATGCTGCTGGCATCAGTTTACGTTAATCATAGTTTCACATTGTAATCTTTGTACCATATGATAAGGCTGAAAGTCAAAATCAGTTCTAAGAAGTGCAAACAGGAAGATTTGTAGCTAGCCAAGCATTTGCTTATCTCTATTTTTAAATTTAATATTCTAGTTTATTAGTTGGAAAACTGCAGTATTTCCATTTTTTTTTTGCGTGTGTCATTACGAGCAATAAGCCTATGGAATCACGTACATCAGATATCACATTCAGATGTGGGATATACTGGGAGAAGATGATCTGGTTCATGCATTCCATCATCCCAAAACTTTTTTTGGATCCAAGACTTATTTTTGATGCCACTCCTGGGCCCAGAGCAGCTGAAATCATGTAGTTTATCTAGAATTAGTAATAAATAATAATAAATCAATAATAAATAAAGTGTCACTGATTTTTCTGATTTGCATGATCATAGATGTGTTATCTGAAGAAGCCAGTGTCTATCTACAACAGTACATGCCAGAGCAGGGTGTGAGGGCAGCTGAAGAAGAGAGTGATGTGCTCTTCTCTAAATCCAGCAACCTTCAGATAACCTTTCTGTGACTAAAGAGGTTTCGCAGTTTGTGTTGCTGCTGCTGACAACCAGTTAAGCCCCCAAATAGATCTTGTCTAAACCTCCATATCCTTTGTGTGGTAAGATTATTTTCTGTTGCCACTTTTTACACACAAAATGATTCTCTGAAGAGGCGCAGCATTGGTATTTTCAAGAAAGAGTAAGAGAACCCAAGACACAGTCAGAGCTTTAAAATTGGCTCTCTTTAATGGAACAGAAAACAAGTTTCCAAAGATAGAAAACTCATTGCATTTCCTTGGAAGATTGTGCAGTATAGTTATATTTCCAAGCTAAACAGATTATACTTACAACTTGATAAAATATATTTAGAAAGGAAACTGTGATAAGTACCACATAGCTCTGAAATCAGGGGCTCTAAGCCACACTAAATTAATGCTGAATTGTCACATTACACCTCTCTCTCTGTCTGACAGTGAGAGCTTGGGCTTTCTGTCCTAACTTTTGGCTTCCCACAGTCACCCACTTCCTCTTCAGTCCCTGTCCTCTGTCAGCGGCGTTCACAGACAGCTCAACAGATTCCTGCGCCAGTTCTGGACCAGCACCCAAAAGGCACGGGTTACAGCAGGCTATTAAGGGCGTTTAAGAGGAAGATCTTTAGAAATATGAGGGAAAAAACCTGGAGGAGCAGCACATTGTTTTCTTTTTCCAATAAGCTTGTAAACACTTTTTCTGTTTGGAAAATCTTGGAGACTGGCTGTTTAGTTTGGCTCTGTTCTACAGTGAGTTCATCTCATCTTGTTGTCCAAATCCACTCCAGGGGCCAAATCCACAGAAGGCAATGATAAAACCCTCACTTATTTCCACAGTAATTGACCATTTCACATAAGTAAATAGAATTTTTTTGTAAGAACAGCTTAAACATTTTAAATGGGAAACAGAATAGTTACTGTCCCACACAGTATGCAAAGAGCTGCTCTTCAGAGCAGGGATATGGGCCAGGAACTTTTGTCCCTAAAAAATTATTGAAAAAGAAATCTGTCCATTGCTTGACTCTTGCTTTCAGACTTGAATAGTAACATTTCTACTGATGGTAGATATTACGGAAAATGTTTGAGAGGTCTACCGGAGAGGTCATGCTGTAATACTACACAATAAAAACCACAGTCATTTACAGTTTCGTGTGTGTAGGTGCAAGGGTTTTTTTAAAAAGAAGGCCCAAGAACAATTTTTTTTTTTTTTAAATTGAACGTGAATAAAGTAGACAATGAAATGTATGATTGAGACAGTAAACCTTTTATTTGTGGTCCTAGTGCATTTACACATATATTTCTGACCTAATGGACTAGCAGAATACTTTGTTGTTAAATGCTTGCTGTCTATTTGGTATGTCATACAAATGAAGTTCTTCTCTTCCCATTTTCATTCTAATACATTTCCTACATTACTTGTTTATTTTTTTCTCCCTCCTACTTTATCTTCTCCCTTATTTTTTTCTCTCTAATCAGCCTTCCACCACCCACTTGCAGGTGTAGATTTCTCTCAACACTTTAGTCTGCACTGTGCAGTCATTCTTTCATTCATTTATTCTTTTTCTCTTTTTACTCCTTTTATTCTGGTTTTAACTGTTGTTTTCTACCTCAGCTACAATCTCCTTTGCTCTATTTTTTCTTCTCTCGCCATACCCTCATTTTATCCCCTCCCAACTTTCTTGTAATCAGGAGCTGAAAAATAAGTATCAAAGGCCCACTTTTAGGACCAGAATTCCTGGGACTTTATATCAAAATTTTGCTTCACATTCTTAGACTCTTACCACTGTCTTTGACAAAAGTACTGCTGTAATTAGTGCAACAGTTTTAATGGATGCAACTAGTCTAATTGATGTAACAATGTTTGCCTGAACTTGTGGAAATTCTGAAATACTAGTCCAGAAGATCTTCTTTTGTCCTGTGTCTTGCATCCCCGTTGCCCTGCAGGCAGAGGAGGAAAAATAATGGTTTTTTCTCATTGGTGTATGGAAAACTTTTGCTTTTACATTAGTCTGGCTGGTTGAGAGTTGACTCCCACTGTCTGTTTTGTGGCTTCATCTACTGTGTCTGATGCCAGTGTTGCCTTACTTCAGACCTGTCCATCTTCATACCCTGTAGATCACGCACACACAGGCTCTTCTCTTTGCTTTCTCCAAGTCCTCTGTCACAGTGACACACACACACACACACACACACACACACTTGCTCTGAGAAGATGACTGTACTTTATACCAGAGATAAGATTCAGGAGTCAGGCAGAAAAATCGAATCAGAGGAAGGTGGTCAGAGAGTTTTTGGTGTGAGTGTAAGAGAGGTAGGTGCTTAACAGATAATTTAGTGTTAATAGATTCTTAGTAGACAGTAGATGGTGCTCCAGTATAACTGGCACTAGGTTTTGCAGCAGCAGCTTTTCTGGACTACTACCTTTTCCCAGCTTTCACCAGATGTAGCAGTACAGGCCTTGCCTGACTTTGTGAAAAAAATACAAGGAGCAGTGAGACCATCTCTTTAGAAGCCACAAATTGTGATAGGATGGAAGTCTAGGTTTGCCCAGAAGGCTGGCACATAGCTGCAGCTGCCAGAGGTAGGATTGTGGGCGACTTTTTTCTGTGGGTCACTGCCTTAGCACATGGGAGAGACAATTGCTGCTCTGAATCCTTTTTCCAAGTAATGAGCTCTTTGGTCTATTTAGTCCTAGCTGCCCCAGTTCACTAGCCAACTATAAAGTTGGAGCTCAGGCACATCTCTATATATTGTGACAGTGAGTCATGCTTCTACAATTTACTTTATTCTGATGAATTAGGGAGTTAGCAGACTCATCTTCTCCTATATATAGACTTGGCTAGTTTTGCTGTGTCCTGAAATCAGTGTGGTGACATGTCAGCAAGGATGCTTCATCATGATGTAATTAGTGCACATACCAGCCTTTCAGACCAGCAGCCAGCTGTGGCTCATTAGGATCTTGGCTGCAGGCTGCATTTCATTTATGAGCAATGTTCTACCCTTCATATCTGATCAGCACATCCTCGTGAAAATAAACCTCGGTGACGCGGCCAGGCATCACACGTAGGGTTCTTGGATCAACCAGCAACACCAGCCAAATGTTCACAGACCCTGTCACCTCAGTGTCTGAGACTCAGAGACACTGCGTGAAAAATAAGCTTTCCACTGATGCTTTTGTCAGAGGCATTGGGCTTTATCTCCCACGGTTATTTTCTCATGAAGGAGCATACTAGTGATCCTTTTGTCCTAACACCTTTTGTTTGCCAATGTCTGCCCTGGCAGAGCTAGAAAAGCCTGTGTCCTGCTCTTTTCCCACACCTGCTAAATGTGACCTCTGTGCCGGCAGCAGCGGAGAGACTAAGTGCATTTGGCAACAATCACCTGCAGCCATCACCTTAAAGAAGACGTCAGTGAAGGACAGGGCAAGGGAAATCTCCTGGTTTCTGGTGTTCTAACCTGTCTATTTGCTCTGTGAGTGGCTGTACAGGAACTGGATGCCACATATCTTAAACCCTGCCCTAAATTCTCTGGTGATCAGTCACAGGCACAACTGCTGGCAACCCCAACTTGCAGAGCTGGGACAATGGCTTCCTTAGGCAAGAGTATGCAAAATGATGCATCTTCCCTAAACCACTCCTGCTGCAGGACTGCCAGTGCTTTCTATGGGATCCATGTGCAAGGGGATTTCCTGCCTGACTGCAGCTCTGTAACTGCATTCTGAAGGTTCAAAGTGAATTTGATTTTTGCTGGAATTTCTCCAGCTCAATTCACTAATTGAGACATTCCTTTGGCTGCAGTAGGGCACACTATAGAGTATCATTAGGTTTCTTTTTGTGTTGGAAATAGAGGAAATTGAGCTGTTCAGGCAAACAGCCAGAATAAATAAATGTCGGCATATGCTGCAGATAAAGCCAGGCAATCAAGTTGCTTCCTTCTAGGGAAATAACAGAAATATGTATGAAACTACCCCCATCCTTTAATGGACTTTTAAAAAAATTATTCCCTCAAGCTACATATGGGCAACTTTGAATCCATTGTTACCATCTTCAGAGTGTGTTTGGTTTCCTGGTAAAGGAAGTAATAACAGTAAAGTAAACAAATGCTTATTAAACAAATTAAACAAATGTTTATTAAACCAGTGTGTGAGAAGAGGTAAGGGCAATGTCATAATATTGCATTCGTTGGCACTAGTAACAACAATGAAGCAATAGTCACTAATAAGTACTTATAAGATGTGGCAACAACTTGTATGCAATCATCCAGGCCTTCTACCAGAAAAAACACACTAAAAGGTAACACTGTGAAGTTCTCCAGGGTGTACAGGGAGCAAAGTGCCAGATGCCTTAGTGGAATTGCATCTTGGTAAAGGAACAAGGACATAAATGACATTCCTGCTCTGTGTGAGAAAGTGGAAAAGGTAAGACATGAGGGGTTTCCTGAGAAGTGAATTCCTGACTGCTAACTGTAGCTGTGCTGCTCCTGGTACATAGGAGCATGAACAAGGGATCAGGTAGTAACATATTAATGAGGGTATATTACACTGTATATTATACCTTAATTTATACTGTATGTATGGTGTCATACATACAGATTCCTGACCTTGGCCCAAGGCAGGTGACATGTACTTTCTGACTCAGCATGTTCTCAGTCATGAGCCCTCCATCAGTTTATGACCACAACTAAGAAACTGGCTGCAAAAAACGCTGGCAAAATGAGATGAAAATCAGGCTTATGGAAGGAAGAGACTACCATCTACCACATGTCATTTGCTTGAATTATAACCTTCAGCAGAGGACCCTGGGTCCTGTGCTGGGCTTGATCATGGGCTGACTCTTCTGTAACTGTACTAGTTCCTACACAAACCACTACAACAACATAAAAACACATTTCTTTTCATGACCCTGTGTAGAAATATGCCACTTACTGTGGACTTTTTCATAGCTGGTTGTCAGGAGCTTAGGAAAATAGTGATTTGTGGGAATATAATCTAAAAATATAGCAGCAGCATAGAGAATGAAATCTCGATGGGAGGCTGTACTGTTGCTGGCACTTTCTCTCCTTGTCTGCATGCATGGGAGGACATGGAGCATTGCCTCCTTGGGCAGCGACAGCTGCTGTTCCCTTACTGCCACCTTCCACCTGCTCCTGTGGGTTGACTGGCCATGGTGCTTGCTTCATGATGCAATGGCAGCAGAAGTGTTTCAGTGAATTCAAACTCCTCCTCTGCAAAAAGTAATGTAAAAGAAGTGGACCTTTCTAATGGTGTGGGATTTCTAATGGGATATCTGTATTTTTTTAAATCAATGACAGCCCGCTCTATTTCCATATTTTTGGATACTGTTCTCTATTGCAATTGAGCTCTGTAAGTCAAGGTAAAGGAGTATTTATTCTCATTAGTATTTATTATTGGTTTTGTCTGTAATGGAAATTGGGCCTGGAAAACCATATCAGTAAATTGAAACTACATCACAGTATATTTACATATACAGTCTGTATTTCTCCCATAGCAGTCTGAAAAGTTCAGCAAAATCTTTTTGTTTCCTTTTGTTGTTGTTGTTGTTTATTTTCCCTGCATGTTAGAAGAGCAAAAAGATTTGATAAAATGCAGATGCAGGCAATTTTTATTTCAATCCAGACCACATGATCCACTAGCAGACAGCACCTAGCTATTTGGAAATGTATGATTTGTAAGCAGCTTTAGAGACAGCATATATCAGATTGCACTATATGGTTGGCGATTTTCCTTTTGGTAAATGACACAGTTCTGAACTCATCCTCTCTACTTAAGCTGGGAATTACAGTGTGTATTGTACTGTCTCAGTGGCTGGTGCAGCAGTGGTGGAAAAAGGCCAGATCACTTAAGTTGCTCATTTCCTTTTCTTTCTTCAATAGAAGTTTGTTCTGACTTTTTATCTCTTGAAATACTTTAAAAGGGTTTAGTTTGTATATAATATAGTCCTCTTTAAAAGGAAAATTGATTAATACTAAAGAAAAAGACGTTAGATGAAGCAGGAAATCTTACTTCAAAATATGAAATAAAAGCTTCAGGTTTTTTGTATGCACTCAAGCAGAGATGCTGCCATTGCAGAAGTAGTAGTCAGGGTAACAGTCAGCAAGAATATCACAGTTCTGGGAAATGCCATGACTGTTACCACTTTGTTGTTGTTTTTTTTTTTTTTTTTTCTCTAACACTAGCTCAGTCAGTGTTTTGCTGCTGTTCCTTTTTTACTTTAAAAGAAAGTTTAGGTCAAATCTTCAGAAGCAGTCTGTGCACATGGAGTTTTTCAAGCCTAGATATATTGCAGAAATAGGCAGCAGGACAAGTTCAGCTCTCTCACAGGACTGGAGTGCATCATCCTCCATGATGCAAACTTCCTCTGGTGCCCACTTCACCTCAGAACATCCTTTCAGAAAGGCTGTGTGAACTCCACCAACACAGGCAGGGGGCTGTCAAAAAAAAGCCATGAACTTCTCACTTTGAGAACTGACAGAAACAGCATATACTGAGTATTTCTTGATTCTGAACACTGCAAAGTCTGCAGTTTTTCAACAACCATTTTTTTAGAGGAGGGGAAAAGCCTTCAATTCTTTTGGGAAATCTCCAGACAACTATTTCCATTAATATTTTTTGAGGAAGGCTTGAACCCCTTATTGGCTGGGATAACATTCCCATAGTGTGTTCCAACTTCTGCAAAAGTCATTAACACAGACTTCTTTGAGCAGCAGAGCTCTATTGGCTAGAATACAGCATTTGCCATGCAGAATATCTGTTTGGCTTGAACGTGTCACAAAAGAGTTGGAAGGGGACTGAAATCTTTTACCATGCTCTGCTTTACCTTTAGATATGAGATCAGTGTGGGATTTGTTTAAATATAAAAGACTGCTTTCTTATCTCACATTTATGCAAATATGTCAAATGCTATAGAGCAAGTAAAACTATAACTCAGAAGAATGTGTTGCATGTCCTGTGTTCCCTACAGCAAAACAGCAAAAGCAGAATATGCAATTGGAGTTTAGTCACAGCTTTTCAAGCACACAGGGTAGTATATAGGCTTTCAAAAGGTGGGCTTTCAAGTACTGCAGACAGGTTTTCCAGAATGAGGTGTAATTTCATGGTAAAGATTCTCAGGGTATCACAGATGCCTATGAAAAATCATCCAGACACTGAGATATCAGAAACGAGGGGCTACTTTTAAAAACTCTGAATGTACTTGGTCTATTTTGGAAGTTATAATGGTATCTGAAATGGAAAGGGAAAGGGATGATCACGTCCACACCATCAAGCATGAGCAAGACAGGAAAGGCAGTAGAATAACACACAAGGGAACTCTGGGACCATATGAGCAACTGCTATTCTCACTGGGCCCTGTCAGAGGGAAGTGAACAAAAATATACATGTTTCTATTTATAGACACGCTATGAATGCTGCAATTGTTAAGAACTTTCCCTTACAACAACAAGTCATTGCCTTTGAAAGTATTTTGTGTTACTTTAGATACATGAGTTGTTTCTGAAATTCAGTACAGATTTATTGGAATCCCAAAAGCCTCCACAAGAAGTAAGCCTGATGTAAACTTACTAAGGATGTTACAAAGAACTTTGGTCTGGACCTCCTTCGTGGCAGTGCCCCTCACCTGTGATTCATGTTAGTGAACCTAATGCTGCAACACATGATTTAACAGCTCACAAAAAAGCATCACTGATTGACCCCACTAGAAGCTACTCGTATCTTGGCTATGGACTGTATTACAGAGGCAGCATGTGCTTCAGTTTCCAGATGATGGTTTGCTTGCTATCTAAATATGGAGATACTGTACCTCAAAAGCCATTTTTGGTTCCTATAACACTGTTCTCATATTTGTTCCTAGACTCTGTGAACTGGTGTTGAACGTGCTGTGGAATGCACACAGCCTGCCTATGTAACTTCATTTATTTCACTTGTGTATACCTATGATAATGTAGGTTTTACTTAAACCAATTGGTTTGATGAAACTTATTAAAAAGAAATTAAACTGTTGTCTACTAGTTTGCTTACTTTTCTAATCCAAGCATGATAATGAGAAATAGACAAATTCAAATCAGATACAATTTTATAAGAGGTTTCAAGGACATATTTAAGAGCAACAGAAAATACAAATATAAACAATAATGGCATAAATGGTATTATTTTTCTTGTTTCTTAATTATAAGATCTGACTCAGTCTAAGATTTACATGCATAAATCCAGAGAAGTTTTCTTAAAGTCAAAATACCAGAAGCATTTTATTGTTATTTTATCAGTTATGCTTTAGAGTTGAACTGTTTCCTTTATGTACAAAGGAGTTGCACGCTATCACTAAGTGCTTGCTTTGCAATTAGCATGGAGGTCTGGAGGTGCTCTTAAAGGCCACACTGGGCTCATGGAGAAATTAATTTAGCTCATGAATGTCAGTGTAGAAATCTGTGAAACAATGAACTGTATGTTTTGTATTCTCCAGCAAACAAATTGCACTTCCATAGAAGAACTATATGCGGTGATTAAGGCTTCCACAGGTTATACTTTCAGGACAAGTAATTTTTCAATTTCAGAGTAATGTAATATGCGATCGGCACTGTACTCACTTCATGCAGCCCTGCTTCTTTCTGCTGTGCATCTCTGGTTAGTTTCTGTCCAGGGCTGCTGACAGTGTAATGACACTTGCCCTTCTACATTGTCATGGAGTTTATGCTTGTGAAATCTCTTCTACTCTCTTGGGACAGGGAGAGTCAAGCAGTGAACCACAAAATCTTCCAGCACCGTTTCACAGGGCATTCTCCTGAAAGGCTGTAATTCCAAAAAACTGCCAGTCTCCGTGAAGAATCAGCGTCTTTTCAAGAAATAGCCTGATTAATCAGTCCCAGTTAATTAAATCCTTCTGTCTCTGCTCTGAACTGTTTCTCTCATAGGTGATCTTGGTTATCTGCTCTTCTAAACTTCTACAAATGAGGTTGGCAGGTGTTGCAACAGGCATGAGTGGACATGAGACCACCCAAGTATATGAGTAGCTTTCCAAGAAAGGAACAGGTAGGACGTGAAGCTGTGCCTCAGATGCTCCCAAGAATACAGCAAAGAGTAGTGTCATGGTTTGGCCTCATACAGGAACAGAGAACTCACCCTCCCACAGTCATGGGGCTAGAATTGAAAGAAAAAGTCAAAACCTGGGGGTTGAGACCCAGGTCCTTGAGCTAAAGCAATCGCACGGATGAGTTTGCCTTTGCCTGAGGCAAGACCAACCCATACTGTCTTCTCTAACATATTACTCATGTGCACTACGGAGACTTTATCCCCTTCTACAGTCCATGGAAGCTTTGATTACACAGGACCAGCGCACTGGTAGATCCCCTGTGAACTAGCCAGGTAGCCTTTGCTTAATATGTATCGCAATGTTTTAAGGTCCCACCACCCATTGCTCTTGGTGTAGCTTTGAGCAGTCCATTGCATCATTCTATCTTCTCAGAGGCTGGTGCATGACAAGGGATGTTATGTGTCCCTCAATGCCGTGCTCCTTGGCCCAAGCATCAATGCGGCTCTTTTAGAAATGAATACCATTGTCTGACTCGGTTCTCTTTGGGGTGCCATGTCACCACAGGAACTTGTTTTTCAAGGCCCAGGATAGTGTTCTGGGAAGTGGCATGGGGCACAGGGTATGTTTCCAGCCATCCAGTGGTTGCTGCCACCATTGTGAGCACGTGGCTCTGGCCTTGATGGGTCTGCCAGGCCTCCCCATATTTATATTTCAACCATTACCCTCCATACCAAAGAGGCTTTCACCACTGGCTTGCTTGATTGCAGAACATCTCACATTCATGAATAACCTGTGCAATAGTGTCCATGGTCAAATTCACCCCTTGGTCATGAGTCCATCTATGTATGGCATCTCTTCCTTGATGGCCTGAGGTGTCATGGGCCCATCAAGCTGTGAATAATTCATTCTCATGTTAGAATCATAGAATAGTAGTATGGTTCAGGTTGGAAGGGACCTTAAAGATCATCTAGTTTCAACTTCCCTGCCATGGGCAGGGACACCTCCCACCAGACCAGGCTGCTCAAAGCCCCATCCAGCCTGGCCTTCCACACTTCCAGGGATGGAGCATTCACAGCTTCTCTGGGCAACCTGTTCCAGTGCCTCATCACACTCACAGTAAAGAATTTCTTCTTAATATCTAATCTAAATCTCCCCTCTTTCAGTTTATAACCATTACTCCTGTCCTCTCACTCCACTCCCTCATAAAGGCTCCCTCCCCATCTTTTCTTTAGGCCCCCTTCAGGTACTGGAAGGCCATTATAAGGACACCCCAGAGCCTTCTCTTCTCCAGGCTGAGCAATCCCAACTCTTTCAGCCTGTCTTCATAGGACAGCTGCTCCAGCCCTCTGGTCATTTTCATGGCCCTCCACTGGACTTGTTCTAAGAGGTCCATGTCCTTCCTGTGTTGAGGACTCCAGAGTTGGACACAGTACTCCAGGTGGTGTCTCACCAGAGCGAAGTAGAGGGGCAGAATCACCTCCCTTGGCCTGTTGGCAGTGCTTCTTTTGGTACAGCCCAGGATGTCATTGGCTTTCTGGGCTGCAAGTGCGCATTTCTGGCTCATGTTGAGCTTCTCATCCATGAGCACTCTCAAGTCCTTCTCCTCAAGACTCCTCTCAGTCCATTCTCTGCCCAACCTGTATTTGTGCTTGGGATTGCTGTGACCCAGGTGCAGCACCTTGCATTTGGCCTGCTTACACTTCATGCAGTTTGCATGAGCCCACCTCTCAAGCCTGTCCAGGTCCCTTTGGATGGCATCCCTTCCCTCCGCTGTGTTGACTCTGCCACACAACTTGGTGTCGTTGGCAAATCTCTTGAACGTGCACTCAGTCCCACTGTCCATGTCTCCAACGAAGATGTTAAACAGCACTGGTCCTAGTACTGACCCCTGATAAATGCCACTGATCACTGGCTTCCACTTGGACATTGAGCTGTTGACCACAACCCTTTGAGTATGGCTATCTAGCCAGTCCTGATCCACTGAGTGGTCCATTCATCAAATCCATGACTTTCCAATTTTGAGACCATGATGTCACATGGGACAGTGTCAAATGCTTTGCATAAGTCCAGGTAGATGACATGTGTTGCTCTGCCCTTGTCTACCAATGCTGTGGCAATATCGTAGAAGGCCACCAAATTTCTCAGGCATGATTTGCCCTTGGTGAAGTCATGTTGGCTGTCACTGATCACCTCCTTTTTTAACATGTGCCTTAGCAGAGATTCCAGGAGGATCTGCTCCATGATCTTGCCAGGCACAGAGGTGAGACTGACTGGCCTGTAGTTCCCCAGGTCTTCCTTTTTTTCCTTTTAGAAAATAGGAGTTATATTTACCCTTTTCCTGTTAGTGGGAACTTCACCAGACTGCCATAACTTTTCAAATATAACAGAAAGCGGCTTAGCAACTTCGTCTGCCAGCTCCCTTAGGACCTGTGGATGGATTTCATCAGGTCCCATGGACTTCAGGTTCCTTAGATGTTCTTGAACCTGGTCTTCTCCTACATTGGGTGGATCTTCATTCTCATATCCCCTGTTTTTGCCTGGTCCTTCAACTCAGGAGGTGTGAGGAGAGAGGTTGGCAGTGAACACTGAGGCAAAGAAGTTGTTGAGAACCTCAGCCTTCTCGTCTGTTGTTATCAGTTTGCCATTCTTGCTCATTGGGGGAAACAGGGGGGGAGGAGTCGGGGGAAGAAGGGACAGGAGGGGGTTATGCTTTCTTTAACCTTCCTTTTCTGTTTGACATAACATGATTGATATGTTGCCAGTCCAGATCCACCTGAGCCACTTCAGTCTTAGCAGCCTGATCCACCTTCTCGTTGTTCTGATGTTCCTCAGTGGCCTGACTCTTGTGTACACGGGCATCTACATGATGTACTTTCACAATCAGATTCTCTAACTGGGCAGCAATATATTGCAGTAGTTCAGCAGCCCAGATGGGTTTGCCCTGCTTCCGCTGCTGTAACCACCCTCACAGAGCATTTGCCACTATCCATGAGTCAGTGTAGAGATAAAGTACTGGCCATTTTTCTCACTCAGCAATGTCTAAAGCCAGCTGGATGGCTTTCACCTCTGCAAACTGGCTCAATTCATCTTGTTCTTCAGTGGCTTCTGCAACTTGTCATGTAGTACTGCACAGAACAGCCTTCTGCTTTGGTTGCTTTCCCACAACACAGCAGGACCCATCAGTGAATAGGGCATATTTTTTCTCATTCTCTGGTAGTTTATTATATGGTAGAGCTTCTTACGCACGTGTCACCTCCTCCTCTGGTGACATTCCGAAATCCTTGCCTTCTGGCCAATCCATGGTCAATTCCAGAATTCCTGGGTGACTGGAGTTTCCCATTTGAGTTCATTGTGTGATCAGTGTAATCCACTTACTCCATGTAGCATCAGTTGCATGATGTGTGGTAGGGACCCTTCCTTTGAACCAGCACCAGTAGCCTGGGGCCTAAGAGGAACTGTAATTCTGTACCAACCACTTCTGAAGCAGCTTGAACCCCTTCATAAACTGCCAGTATCTCCTTTTCTGTTGGAGTATAGCAGGCTTCAGATCCTCTGTGTTCTCAGCTCTAAAACCCTAGGGGTTGACCTTGAGTGTCCTGTGGTTCTTTCTGCCAGAGGCCCCAGATAGGGTTGTTCTTCCCAGCTGCAGTGGAGAGCACATTTTTAACATCTTGTCCTGCCTGGACTGGCCCCAGAGCTACTGCACGGACTATTTCCTGTTTTAATTTATTCAAAAGTTTGTTGTTGCTCAGGATGCTGTTTAAAATTGTTCTTTTTTGTGGTCACTTGATATAGAGGGTTTACAATCAGACTGTAATCTGGGATATGCATCCTCCAAAACCCCATACCACCTAAGAAAGCTTGTATTTCCTTTTTACTAGTTGGTGGAGACATAGCTGCTATTTTGTTGATCACATCCATTGGGAACTGATGGTGCCCATCTTGCCATTTTATTCCTAAAAACTGGATCTCCTGTGCAGGTCCCTTGGCCTTATTTCATTTTATGGCAAAACCAGCTTTCAGAAGAATTCAAACAATTTTATTCCCTTTCTCAAAAACCCCTTCTGCTGTGTTGCCTCATACAATTATGTTGTCAATGTATTGCAGATGTTTCAGAGCTTTACCCTGTTCCAGTGCAGTCGGGATCAGTCCATGGCAAATGGTAGGGTTGTGTTTCCACCCCTGGGGTAGTCTATTTCAGGTGTAATAGATGCCCCTCCAATTGAAAGCAAACTGCGACCTGCACTCTGCTGCCAAAGGGATTGAGAAGAATGCATTAACGATATCAATTTGGCTGCCTTGGACTCCAGTTCATATTGAATTTCTAGCATGTCCAGCATGGCAGTGCTCAGTGGGGTGTGACTTCATTCAGGTTGCGATAGTCTATAGTTAGTTGCCACTCTCCATTAGATTTTTGCACTGGCTATATGGGGAGTGGTAAAGGGTGAGTGAATCTTACTGATCACTCCTTGAGTCTCTAGTTGACGAATCAGCTCATGGATGGGAATCAGAGGGTCTCGGTTAGTGCAATATTGCTGCTTATGCACCCTTTTGGTAGCGATCTGCACTTGTTGTTCTTCAACCCTCAACAATCCCACAACAGAAGGGTCCTCTGAGAGACCAGGCAAGTTAGACAGTTATTTAACTTCCTCCATCTCCAAGGTATCTATGCCGAAAGCCCATCAGTACCCTTTTGGGTTCCTAAAATACCCTCTCCTGAGATAGTCTATACCAAGGATGCATGGAGTGTCTGGGCAGGTCACAATGGGATGCTTTTGCCACTCATTCCCAGTTAGACTCACTTCCAGTACGGCCAACTCTTGGGATTTCTCTGTCACTCCAGAAATACAAACGTGTTCTGCCTCTCTGTAGCTTGATGCTATTAGGGTACACTGTGCACCTGTATGCACTGGACCCTTATAGTCCTGTTCTGATGTGCCAGGCCATCAAATCCACACAGTCCAATAAACCCAGTTGTTCCTTTCCCCCACCTGGCTGGAGGCAGGGCCCCTCTAATCACAGTCATAGAATCTGTTACTCACTTCTTGGAGAAATGACTTGGAAGTTTCTTCAACAGAATCAGAAGTAAGATCTACTGTCTCTGGGCAACTGCCCACTGGAAACTGGAGTGGCACTTTTCCTGGAGGGATCCCCTTTTGTGGTTGTTCTTCCTTGCAACTGTACCCATGCCTTTGCATCCCTTGCAACTGTTCCTGTACCCATGCCCATAGGATCGAGGTATGTTGTCCATCCCACTTCCACATGTCCTCTCTGTGGTCAAGCAGGTAGAACCACAGGGTGCCTTGTGGTGTGTACCCTCTGTATTCTCTCTCTTGAGTGGAGAAATGCCTGGTCCTAATAGTTGAGATACTTGTCCATACAGGTGGGGAGGAGGACATAGTCTCTTCAAGTTGCTGGATCTTCCGGGACAGTTTCCCTACAGATGAGACAAGGCAGGAAGAGACATTTTCTTCATTTCACCAGAATTGGCCAGCCACCTCATCCACCTTTGGTCCCTCTTCACCTTTCCATTCCAGTACTGCCAATGAGTTGGCATATAACAATGGTGTGCTCCATAAAAACTTCCACCACATGGGCCTTGTGCATTGGATCTCACCAGGATCTGTGGGTAACTGTGCATTGTCCAGGTGATAATAAATCCTGTCCTGCAAGGCTAATTATCTCAGGTACTGGATACCTCTTTCTGTGCTGGTCCATTTGCTCAGATGACATACAACATCTTCACTGAAGTGGTATCTTTCCCTCAAACCTGACAGGAGTCACCACCAGAGGCGGAGGCCTGTTGTCTTTTTCCCAATTGTCTTGTCAATGCCCCTTTCCATAGACAGGGATCCCAGCTGCCTGGCTTCCCTAGCCTCTAATTCCAGGCTACTGGCCCTGTTATCCCAACACCGGAGCAGCCAGGTGACAATGTGCTCGCCTGGAAGTCGGCTGAAATCCTTTCGCATATACAGCAGCTTGCTCAGGGGTAGGGATCAGGTAATCATCTCTCCTTCTGCCTCTTCCTCCTGTTCTTGTGATGGTCCTGGTTCATCATCATCCCCTACTAAGAAAACTGATTTCTTGGTGTCTTTCTTCTTCTGTATAGGGTCAACAAATACCAGCACGGGTTGGATTTCTGGCTCAGCTGCAGTGCCTGCCACTAAGCTTGTAGTAACCACATTGCCTGTCACCAGGATTGGAGTAGCTGCAGTGCCTTCCACAGGTGTTAGAGTAGCTGCAATGTCTGTTGCAGGGGTTGGGGTAGCCACAGTAGCCACTGTCAGCCTGGTTTCCTTCTCTTTCCCCTGAGGGTGCCTGTGAGCTGTGCCTGTCTGGAACAGCCACAGCATTTTCCTTTCAAATAATCTATAACTTTATCAGGGTCCTGTAGTTGTTTGGGGATGAAGTCCCAAAACATTGGAGATGAGAAGCTCTCTAGATACCTGCCCATATTCTCCCACATGCCATGTCACTCATCACTATCCAGTCTCAGGTCAGATCTCTGGGTGGTAGCCTTAAATGGTTATTTAACCCTATACAAGACCCGGAACACATTCAGAAGACATAACAATAGGAACATGCTGGTTTGAGCATCTTAAGGATATTAAAAATTCTCAAAAGCTGTCATACCTGGCTGAAAGGAGAAAAGAGAGATGAAAGAGCTGGGGAATTAATAATCACACCCAATCTATGGGCCTGACTTGGACAGATCATATTATAAAGCCCACAAAAACCCCACCGACTTCCTGCCTTATTTCACTTACACATTTTGCCCAAAATACTGCAAATTTGCTTGCTGGAGTTTTTATAGTGTTTGGTAGAACTGGATTTTTTCAATCTACTCACTGGTGGTTGAGGTTTCTTGGTTTCAATGGAAAAACTCTTACCAACAGAGTGGGGGCAGTTCTGTCAACATTGACAAATTTCACAAGTCCCAGCTCATGCATGTCTATCTCATTATCACAGAAACACTGAACCAAATTATATTACTGGATTTTTCAAATTTATCTGGCATGAAGAATATAAAGAATTAAAACCCTACTGTCCTAGTTAGACTAACAGAACCATAAAGACCTTGGTATAAGGTTTTCAGGGACAGATGATGATTTTATGTGGCTGGTGGGTCCCTGTCCTGTCCTAATATAGATCCATGGTCTCCAAGAGAACCACTCAAAGCCTGTGGAAGTCAAGATGAGCCTTTCTGCTGGCTTCAACTCAGACCATGGTTTTGCTGATATAAATGCAGCAGCTGGAAATTATATGGAAAGTGTAAATTTTCAAGACCTACAAAACAGCTCACAAGAAAACAACTGATTTATATTGTACACTGGGATACACTGTGATGATCTGTAAACACAAAACGGTCAAGGCTGCATATGTGTGATTGCTACTAAGGAAATAATTAAAAATGGACTGCAGCATTTGTTGAACTCCATTACTGAAAAGTTCCTGCTTTTGTTTCTCAGCATGTCCTGAATTCATGGGAAGAAGTCCTAAACAGGAAAGTATTCTTTCTCATATAAGTATGGTGACAGTGAAATATATTTGTTTAGTTTTGTTTGCTTCTGAAAGCTGTCCTACAGACTTTAATATTAATGTTCTAAATATTGTCACTTCTTCCAGTCTTTCATAAAGTGTCAGTAAAGAGTTCATTCCTAAATGACCAGTCATACATATCATCTTGTATCTAAGTCTTAGCAGATTTTTTTCCAGCTCACACCATACAAGAAGCTGTATATTCCAGTTCCCACCAACTTTGAAATAAGCTGTGCAGTTACTAAATGATAAAAAGCCCTCTGCCTCTTAGAAGATTCTTCTTTTCACAATAATCGGGAGCACTCAAGTCTGTTACCTGCTGGGAAAATTGTTATTCCTCACCCAGTATATATCTTACAATACTTACAGTGTCACCTTGACTAAAAAATTAAATACTATCTCGTTGAATCTGCAGGTATTTAGATATTGTACTTTTGTTATATTGATCACTGTTTAATTGTGGGAATGCATTTCCCACAGAAAGTTTCCAATAGCCTAAAACCATAGGCTATTAGGTTTACCTAACCTTAATAGCCTATGACAGAGTTTTTTCTGGAAAGACAGGGTAATAAGAAGTTGGCAGCATTCAAAACCTCCATGCACAATACCAACCAGAAACAGGTGGACTGGAGTGGTTTAGACTGGAAGTGTATTTTTGTGCTGAAAAGTCCCTGGAATACTTGCAAGACCTTACTGTCCTGAGAAGCTCTTACCAAGCAGAGTCACTGTAAGAGGCTGATGTTAAAGTGTGGAGTCTTTCTTGTGCTTGACTAAGCTGAAATTTTTCCGAAACATCCATGAACTGACTGGTCCTTACCCCAACCCTTCCTGTACTCATATTCTCTGACTTTCTCCAGACTCCCAGGTGCTTTCTCTAACTCTGCCTCAAGCCATCAAATCAACTCCATCAACCATTCTTAGTGCTCATTCCTTTTCCTGAACATTTATACCACAAATAGCCCCTGCAAATAGCCCAAAGGCTCCAAGTAGCCCTTCCCCGCCAAGCCCCTTCCTTCCTTTCATTATCCAAAGACCTTCAGAATGCCTGCAGACACTGGCATCTGTAAGGATAATTTTGCAGAAAACAGAATTCTCATTTTACTTCAAACTCATTCCTCTAGAAGACTTAAAAAGGAAGCAAAGTAAAGTACAAAATTAATTAAATGTTGATCCTTGGTTAATAAAGTCACAGTGGCGAGATACTAAATGAACAGAGCTGTAAAAGTAAAATTGAATCTTAAATTTCAGGATATTAAACATTTCCAAATATTTAGGCAAGATGCTTCTGGCCCATTTTACAACTGACAACTAATGACTGGAAAAAAGGTAGATTTTTAATTAGAAAGTAGGACACTCAGTCTCTTTATCTCTAAATATAAAATAATTATTTCTCACCTGAAATAAAACTGTATCTTATAGCAACTATATGCTTAAATCAAAATAATCACCACTTCATGAAACAGAAGACTGAAACTCAGGTCCATGGTTGTCCCATGGCTTTCAGACTCTGGCACTTATCCTGGTAATGTAACACCTGGAAGTTATCTTTTCAAGAGTTTTGGAGAAGATGCACAGTCAATACACACATTTCAGAAAATCTAGTCCAGTTGTCAGATTTCAAGAAGGATATATACTATTCCCAATTAATAAGTAAGCTAGTACTATTCCAAACATTAAAAAATTTGTTTCCAATGATTGCACAAATTTTCCAAGAATAATTTCTTGCACTTCTAGGACCACTGTAAATTTATATTTACAATATGTAGTATAATTGTATATTAAGGCAGGGATTCCGACAGATAATTAGGAGCAGTTATTTAATTTTAGATTATATTTATATGTTTGAATCTGACACGTTTTAGTAATAGCCACCTACCTTCCTAATTACTGTTGAAAACCCAATTTACTAATCACTGGATGTCAAGTATTCCTTCTGCCAGGTTACAATGATTTTTAAATTCTGGTTAGTATCAGAGTTCAGCTGTAAATCCTGCAAAAATCTACAAAAGCATCATATTCAGTCCTCAATGAAGGTAGCAAGCACCCCAGAAATGCAAGAACAACAGAAGCAATAGCTGACCTTGGGTTAAAAGACTGTTTACCTAGAAGAGATGCCATCTTGCATCTAAGACTTTGAGGCACAGCAATAGGATTTATTTAGAAAAAAATTGAATTGGAAAAACTAGGCATGTCAGTCCTATGATACGGCAGATTGCCACCTTCATCTCCTTCATTACTGAGTTCTAAAACTATTCTGTAGTTCCTCATTCTCCTACCTCTATTCTTTCTGAAAATGCAAAACTTATATTGTAAATTATTGCTTTTCCTTAAACTTCAGAAAAATGTGAAAGTCCACCTAGCCACTCTTATTAGCAGAACTTGTGATCTAATTGTGCTTTTCTAGAAATACACAAAGTGTACTCTAAACAGGAGGCAAACACAGCTATTTAAACTGACAAAACTTCTCCCTACACCCAAAAATATGCTAAAAGACTGTGGAGTAACTTCTCTGGTTGATGAATATGGGGGTAAATCTCCCGACGCTGCATCTCAATATTTGTCAACAGTGGTTTGCAATGCAGATGCATCCTGGTTTCCCTGGTCATCTCTTTGTCCCCCTGACTCTGTGAAGGGAGTTTGGTAAACAGCAGCTTTGGTGGTGCTGAGGCTGCAATTCTGTACCCATCCTTCAATGCAAACTTAATACAGTCACCCTTGTAAAGCTGCTAAGTTCATTAAATGGGGAGATGTTGCACCAAACAAACATCTTTTCTCATTAATGAAATTCAGAAGCCCCTACAGACTCTTCTCAGTCAATGGAGGCAGATAATCTCATCTGTAGGGAAAAACAGACTCTGTTGCTCGCTCAAATGCTCTGAATTGTGCCTCTCTGCCTCCAGGGGCCTTAGTAGCTGTGGTCTTGCAGTTCTTCTCACACATACCCGCTAAGTGTTTTTTTCATAAACCTAAAGCAATTGTACCTACCCATTCTCAGTGCTTCAAATTCAAAACAGGCAGGGGCAACTAACTAAATAGGGGTAAAAGCAGCACATGGTCTCATTCCTTTTGTGAAGATGGTCTAACTATGCACTTAAAGACAAAAAGTAGAGACACTGTGAAACAAAAATTACAGCTTCACAGTATCTTCTAAACCCATGTGACCTAAAAATACTATTGCAATGTTAAACTATATAGAGTACATATACGTATGTATAATCATATAAATTCATACATTAATAGGGCAATATTACCTAATGAAATCTAGCTTTGCGTTGAAAAATGTCTGTAATAATCTGTCAAAACATTTTAACTTACTTTTTATCTCTATGCCATTCCTTAGTTTATTTTGCATGTGGTGAAACTGGTTAGACAATTATAATAACTCTATAAACCATAGCAGTGTGATTTTATTAAAACTTGTTTGTGGAGGCGGCATCAGCCAATGAAAGAAAATTGTATTCTGTATCTGTGTGCAAACGCACACGTAAGTTACATCTATGTACGTATATAAAAAAGAACTTCTCACTTCATTAAGCTATCACATCCCCTACCTACCTGTTCTCAGTGCTTCAAATTTTGAGTCAGTTCTTCAGTTCTTCAGGATCCTTCTCTTTGACAGCTGTGCTGATGTGCTCCTATACATCCTTATAAATTTTTGCTCAGTTTTAGGGAAATTAATGTATGCTTTTCTACCCAAAGAGGTGGTAAGTAAGGTGAGCAAGTAATACCCAGCACGTGAGTCACCCCTCTGTCTGTCTCTAAAGCTCTTTAAGAGCCTTGGTCCCACTGAAATCAACATCATGGCTATGCAGAACAAAAGAGCAATGTAACCTTGACTCATACCTGGATTGTTTGAAGGGCTTTTTTGGCTAGTGTTTGTTCTCAGAAGGGGTTTTTTAGGAGGGATAATCTAGCAACTTTTTTTTTCACTGAGATCCTTAGTTATCTGCTCCAACAGAGAACTATGAACATCCAGACATATTTTAATTCACGGAAATTGTGTGGAACTGCTTCCTGTTTCTCATTACCCTACAGTTCCCTGTGTCTTAATTACCACTAGTATTAAATCTATGTATATTCAAAACCTATGAGCTAGAAAAATCACAGAAGCACAGGGAGTAGAAAAGTTTCTCACAGAGATCTAATGGCTGAAATGTAAATCTGCCTCCTGCTGAGATGCAAATTCAAACCCAAGTGGAGCCAATACCCCAGAAAGCATTTGGAGTGAAAGCAGCTGTTGATAGTCTTACTATTTTGCCTCCTTGTCTTTACTGGATTGGCAGTGTCAGCACTACGACTGTACAAGTGCCAAGTACAGGAAGCAATAATAGAGGCTTGCAGTTTAGCTTCATTTTGGAACATTTTTATGAATGTAGATTCATGAGGAAAGACCAGAGATTTTTATATCTCAAAATCTATTTTGAGAGTGAATATTTTTAAAGACTCTGTGTTTATATTATGAGATTAAAGGGAGATAACTGAAGTAGAGGCTGAGGGGTGAACAGTAAGAGATATTATTTTGCCTGAGTTATTAAAACAGTGTACAATATATTAAATATTGAAGTCAAATTGGAGAAAGTCCAGACAAAACAATGCGAGTGATTAGAAATTAAGAAACATGTCCTGTGAGGAAAGATTGTGGAGAAAAAAAAATAATTCATTTCATCTAGAAGACATGGGGACATGATAACAGTTGTGACCATGGGGGAAGCAAGAAGTAAGCTTGAATTGTTAAAGTAGAGATTTGTAATAGATATTATGATTTTTTTCTGATGTTATGATGGTAGAACATGGGAATGAGCTAACTAGTTCAGCAGAGAAACCTGGGCATATCTGGGGCACAATTCATGTAATCCGGTTTTGGACTACTGCTTTAGAATAAGACCAATCATGCCCTGGAAGTACCCTTTTCTCCTCATGGTCTCTGAAGAAATCCTGGAGTGACTAAATTCGATGTAGTCATCCTCATTCTGTCTAATGAATCCCCATCCCAGATGTTGAGCTTGGCTTGATAGTCCCAAAGCACAGGGACTGTTTTGGCAACCTGACAAAATATAAGGATGTTATTTTTTTCCTGAAGTTTTGTCAGGACACCAGATTTTCCCCTTCTCTTCCTGTCAAGCTGCAGCCCTGAGAACAAAATAATTCCCAGCACCATAGTAAGGGAGATGTCAGGACCTCTGCCGTCCTAGTTCTTGATCCTACCATGCAGCCCACAGCAGGATGGAGACATTGCTGCCTACTTTATACCCCATTAAAAAAAAACACCACTGAGAATTTTTAAGAGGTGATCACAGAGATGTTACGTGGAGTTGGTCTAAGTATGATTCATCCTGCTTCTCTGCTGGGACTTTAACTAAGTTCATCAACTGAGAGCACTTTTTTTTTTTTTCTGTGGTCATAGGGTTACTAAGAGGAATTTGATGGAATACTGAGTTGTGAAAACACAAAAAGGTTATTCATAGTAAGATCTGTTAGACTGGGGTAGAAAATGATCTCAAGGGTAGGGGAGGACCAGCAATAAACCACTGTAAAATGGATTGGGATCATATTGGAATACAGACTGTGAGTAATACTCCCAAGAGGATCTTGAGGGCCTAGGCCAGAAGTAATCTAACACATCTTTTTGAAGGGTAGCATCTACCCATTTCATACTACTATGACACAAAGTATATTTCTCTCACAGATCAGTAAAAGAAAAAGATGCCATTTAAAACAACAATATTCAGCTGATTAAAATTCCTGGAGGTAACTATGCATATCTATTCACAAGCAGGTTTTACCATCTATTCAGTAATTAATATGAGAAATTTTCATTGTCTGGCTTGCTGTGATGTTACAGGTTGAATACTCTGAGCCACCTGCAGATAAAGTCCTCTGATCTACAAGCTTTTGCTTAATGTAGTTTCTTTCTACATATTAAAAGCTGTTCTCCAAACCCAGTTTCAAGACAGACCTTTTTTTTTTTTTCAATTTTTCAGATCTCCAGGTAAAATTAGAATTGGTTTTGTCCTACAGCCTTCCAGGATATGGCCAAACACTTGAAGACCCTCAGTCTAAATCAGTGCAAGTGAATCTGAGTGGGGGAAACCCTGAGTGCAGGAGTGCAGTTCCTCTCTTTCTTCCTCCTAATTCACTGCCTGTTCTCCAAGACTACTCCTTACATGGCTAAGAGTAGGTGCAGTTGCTTCCCAAACTGTTTTTGACAAATTGCCCTTGTCAATAGCAGTCCTCAAAGAACAAGGCAGGGCCATGACTTGTTACAGGGGGAGTGGAGATGGCAGCCTTTTAATGCTGCACAGTCAAAGCCAGAAGAACACAGTTAATGCAATATAATCAAGTACGTATTTTTATGGACTGAGCATGGAGGAAATGGGACTGAGCAGAAACATGGAGAGTATGTCAGCATCCTTTTACTTCTTACAGCAATGCATTTGCTATACCTGTATGCTGCCCAGAGTGGCTTCTCTAGTCTCCCGGTCCCTGTGGGCAAAGCTGTCTCCAGATTCAGAGAAGTCTTGCTTGAACAAGGGATGAGGTACACCACAGACAGTGTTGCTGGTTGGTGGGGCTTTTTCACAGAGACAGTTGTATAACACAGCTGGCCAAATGAGTTTCTGGAAGCTGTGGATTTGTGTGTAGGGCACATTTCTGACCATTCACACTGACACTATCAACTTCCACTCTGTAATGAACGTTTAATTCCTCTAAATTCCTAACTGTTTGGGGTGCTAGGCAGCTGCTCCCCAAACTCCTGCCAGCTACAGGATATATTGAGATACAATCTACAGTACTGACCAATTGGAGTAACAAGATGTAATATTACTTTAAATCATTTTTCCAAAAATGCTCCTGTGTTCCCCTCATGAGAATTTCTGGACTGGTAGAGCAATGTTCCCTTGTAATTTGGAGATCTCTGTGGAGATATTCATATGTCCAAAGATAAATATGAGCATAAGTGGTTTGGTGGATGAAAGCCAGTTTGCTCAGCAGCATCTTTGTTCAATGTACTTTGTACAAAGTAGACTGAGAAGGTAGATGAAAATCCATCAGTCATACATAGCACATTTCACCTATCCAGGATCCTGCTCAGAAACATTAAGGATATATTTAATTTCTCAGATGCAAAGTCATTCTGCTTTTAGCCATTTCAAAATCGCAAAGGACTATATGCTTTCAGAGAAACTCTTAGTGAGCATAAGACGCTATTGGTGCACATAAAAGTATACATCAGGCAGAGTTAGGGAAATATTAAGTATATTGGACCTGAGTTAGAACTTGCAAAGGGGTTTTATAGAGGCATAGATCTTTGGTCCTGGGTAACACAAATGAATGCCAGATGAGAACTGCAGTATTTGTATTTGGAGTACAAACACTTCAGTAAAGTGGCAGCTAATGCAGTCATGCCAACTACTAGAAAAGATTGCAAAGTAAACAGTAGCAGCACTTTGTACCAAGATGCACTCCTACTCCTCACTAAAGTCCTGGGTTAAACTTTACATTTACGTTCCTTTATGTTGACCTTGGATTTTTAACCACTTTCCTGTGGCCTTTCTCACATATCCTGACTAATGTTATGTTCACACATGTGTTTTTTTTCTGCAAAGCAGTACTCATTATCAGCATTTTCATAGCAGTTCTGTACAACAGGCAAAACATAGGTCTTATTAAAAAAGATATTCCATTAGAGTTCTGTTTCCATAGTCTCACTCTTATTTCAGTTGCCTTAAATAGTCACTTGAGTAATTTAATTAAAAGTTAAACTTTCAAAATGTGATGCTTTTATCACATTTGATATCCAGAGAGTTTTGAATATATTTCACAAATGTTCATGCAAGTTACAACTAGATAAACATTACTGTAATGCTTTTGAAACAAGAGAAATGAAAGTAGAAATGTGTACAGCAACACAGAAACAGAGCAACTTCAGAGTAAATTGAATAACAAACTAGTATTGTACCAAGGTGAAATCCTTTCATTCCAGAGACAACTGAACTGGAAACCTGGGAAACTCAGTCCCTTTTTTTAACCACTAAATAAAACTCCCCACATCATCTTTGAATGAGACATTTTTGGTAAAGCTATAGAAGACTTAACATGGAAACGAGAGATGCTAATCCCTGAAAATTTGTCAAAGTCAAACTGGAGGCAAACACCCAAAAATGTAGCAGCAAACATTTAAAACCTAGAAAACAACTATAACAAGATGAAATTAATTAGATTTCTAATTACAGCTGACTGTTGGGCAATGAAGATAAAGTTGACAGGGAGCTAGTCGAGATACAGCGTTTCCCATGTACATAGCAGTGGCCCTGAGAAAAAGGCAGAGTGGTGAGTGATGTGATTTCATTCAGTATGTGGGGAACTTATATGTTAATTTCATAAGGCAGTGTCCCCAGTTCAAAACAGTCTTCTGTGCTGCTCTTTCCTAAGCCACAGGTCAAACATAAGTGATAATTTGATGAGATGCTGGGTGTAAAATTGCACAATATTTACCTATTTTTACCTATATTTACCTTACCCTATTTCTCATACATCACCTTGAGCTGGAGGAGGTTCTGGGATAGGTAAGTGACTGAGAAAGCAAAATGGCATAAGATAGAGTACTTCCATGGAGGGGTAGGCATGTTTGTGTTTTCTCCTCCTTTTCATCAGAGGGATATTAAATTATCCCTCTGTCATATTTTCTTTTCTTCTATAAATGAAGCAATAAATCCTGAATCCTTGAAAGCCAGATCCCAGACTCTCCCAGCATCTGTGTGCAACAAGCCAACCGATATAATAATAAGAGACCAAGCAAAAAAAGCAGCCCTAGAATAAGGGCTGTGCAACTGTAACAATTTACATCCTCCTTACACGCAGTCATCATCCCTGATGTCAGCTAAGGAATTGATTTTCTTTAAGCAATCTGAAATGTAACAGTTCTAGATTCTTAGAAATCTTCCAAAATTTTCTAGGACTGCCAAATACGAACTATGAACTGGCATCAGATAAAACACCTCAAGCTAGTCACAGACCATGCAGGGTTGTTTTACTGCTACGCACATCAAATTTGAGGGAAATGATGGGCTTGGAACATATATGCACATAGGGAGTTTTACCCTAGCTTTCCAAAGGAAAAAGAATTAAAAACTGTTCTCCTTACTGTTTCTGGAGCACTATGAATGGTGCTGGGGGCTGGTATAAATCATAGATCAACCTTCACTACTTGCATATTTTACAGCCCACTAGGTAGAGCCTTATCAAGGAATTAATGCTGCTATATATCTCCTTTCCCTTTTCTATGTTCCAGCAACAGTGACACACATGGGAAACATAGTTCACAGAGACTACAAGGAGCAGTGTGTCTGCACACTGAAATGTTAAGTTTTTTACAAGAAATGTAAAAAGTGTTACTGCTCTTTTATGGAATGATAAGATTTGGGACCCCCTGAATCCAAGAAAGAATAGCTTCATAAAGTTAAATAAGGAAAATAGCACAGCGAAAGCATAAGTCTTCTCATTAACAGATAGAAAATTTTTATAAGGTATAAGAAGACAGAAGTCCTTGCAAAAGCAGTTGCAACCAGTTACAGCCAGATAAACCACTCAGGATGTGGGATAACTGACCATACAGTGTCTTCTGTTGGAAGGGAATATGCCTTCCAGCTGCACCTGTGTCTGATGGGTGGCAAGCTTCAGCCACATGGTTATTCTTTGCAAAGCAGGAAGCCACAAAGCTGTCATTTGGACCAGCCACTAATTTTGCATCATGCTAATATTTTAAAGCATGCATAGTGTTATTATTTGGTGTGGGACAGAAAATAAAGAGATGCTGGTGGTCCTGGGGAGAGAAACGTATCATACTGAAGCATCCCAGGTGACAAGGATGTGGGGTCAATTTTATTTGGAAAGAAATGGTAGAGTACAAGTACACAGTATGAAGAGTATCACCAACATCTACCCGACAAAGGACCCCAACAATACCTTTGTGGATGAGACCAGAGTAAAGGGAATCTTGCCAACAGTCAAAGTTATTTTGTATTTATTGACTGAGACAAAAGCAGGATATATTCAGCTACTGAAGTTCTGTGTCAAGACAGCTTCTGTGTGCACAGCTCCAGCTGTTGCCACAGGGACCAGATCAGGAGAAGCAAAGAACTGCATCCCTACTATTTAGAATAAAGGGAGTAACGCAGAGGAAACAAAGCAGATGCCTGTGAGTGGATCATATCTTTGGGAAAAAAAATGCTAGTAGGGGAATAGGGTAGTAGGGAAACGGGCAATCTACCAAAACTGCATTTGGAGGAGAATCCTCTAATAAGGTTAAATTTCATGAGATATTGAAAGAGTCATCGTCACTCATTAGCCACAAAGAGAGCTATGAATATTAAACTGACTATACAGCACATTTCACACATCTCAAAATAATGTTCACTCCATATGTTTTCCAGCCTGTGGATGTTTGCATCTCCAGTGCTAGCCAATTATTTGACAAAATATTGAAGAACGCCCTTCCACTTTTAATTTTGACAAGTTTGTTTACTTTTACCACTTGAGCAACTGTTTCTGCACAGAATTTATTTATGGGCTTTACAGGAATTTTCCAAAGAGTAGCTGCTAATAAAAATTGCAGTCATTCATTTAGATCAAGTACTTCTCAATGGTGTTTGCTGCTTTAAATGGGAAATTGAAGATTTAGCATAGCAGACTAGCTGCAACTTCCTCCTTCAAATATTTGGTATTTCCAAAAGATTGCATCGCTGTTGTTGTTGTGTCTGAACCTTCAAGTCTTGAGTAAAATTGACTTGTCCCATTTTGTATTGGAAGTTCGTGTCATATATCCTTGTCAATGTTAAAAACATGAGTTTTTCTCACATTCAGGAAGTAAACGTAAGTGAAAGCACAGCTTCTCCACTGAGTACCTTTTCTCCTTCAGATGGCTGTGTATACAAAGCAAAGAAAAAGGATGAAGCTCAGAGAACTTCTTGTGAAGACTGTCTCTGCCTCTTTGACTGAGGAAATATGTTTATTTATCCTTCAGGAGATTTCACAATCTGGTGATACTTTTGGATACAAAAATGCTCTTAGATATTCATGTAGCAAAAAAGATCAGACTGAATGTTTTTTAATCTATGTCAGCCTGGAAGACCATGACCGTTTCACATGACCCGTGTCTCAGTTTGAGACTGGATTACAGCTATGCACTCTGAAGTAGCCTAGCCACTGAATCAGCTAGGAAACTGTGGTTTATATACAATTGAAAGACTCTTCTTTCATGGAATGCCTCAATTTGTTGCAGGTTGGCTCTCTGGACTCTTTCACCCTATGAGAACAACAAAACACTCACAGATTTGGCTTGATGTTTACTTGAAAAGCAGAAAATCCATTTGGGAATCGCCAAATGTGCATCACAATTTGAATTTGTAATTTGTTGCAGATTCAGTATTTTAACTGTGATGTTAAAATATTCATTTATATTATGGACTACAGTTGCTTCAGAAACCATACTCCCTGAGACTGATTACAGTGACTGACCAGAACATTAGCAATAAACCAGACCTTTATTGTTTGGGAAAAATCTCATCCCATTTTCTCTTTTTCTTGTTCTTCTCTCTGCTTTTAAAATGTCTTACATTTAGCACCACAGTTCTCTGGATTTTTCCACAGAGCAATCTGTTGATAGGATGAAATTTCCTGCAAGGAGACACTCTGAGTCCTTGTTTTAAGAACAATCATGTTGTCAAACGCTGGAAAAATTTCTTGGGCCACCAGTAATTTGTCAGAGATGAGATATAGCTAGCTGAATTTTTTGCTAAATATTGGGGATGGAGTGATGCACTTCACTCATAGAGAGAAGCAGCAATACCTTTGTTGATATAAACTAGAGATTTAACAAAGTTTGGTGCCAGATGTGACAGTGTTTTAACAAGATTTGAGATGGCAAGAGACACTTGGTTATTTATTGCACAGAGGACAGGGTCAGACAGAGCTGTCAGGGAGACTCTCCTGCTGAGTCACGAGGTTCAGAAAGGACCCCCTTGCTTTCTAAACTCCTTCTCAGAGAGGATTCTGGGTGCAGCTGGATCCAGTCCTAGTCCCAGACTTGGTCAATGGTTTGTGCCTAAAGGATTATTTATGTGCAACTAATCCTTTATCTCACCTAGCTAAGATTTCAAAGTTTAGCGTCCTAGAAGTCACTTACCGAGAATCTGTTCTGGCAAGGAATCTCTAAAACTTGAGAAGTAGAAGTAACCTTGAGCAGCGTCTCTGCTCAAGGGAAGATCCTGGCATATATGTTAAATGGTTACAGACTGCTGCTGTTCAGAAGAGCTCAAAATGCTCTAGAGCTGTTCGCTATTTATGGAAGTAAGATGATTGACCTACAGTCATACTGGCCAAAATGCCAGTATTTCTCAAAGTAGCCCTTGACTATTGTGTTGTTGTGTTGTTATCTGTCTCCCCGAAACCACAGTAGAGCCCAGTGCAGCCATCTTGACTACATGCAGTCAATGTGACCACCATGGGTGGTTATTGTTTGGGCAGAGTTACAAGAGATAAAGGTCAGGTTGGTGCCTGGGGAGGGGGAGCACACCGTCACACTAAAATCCTACTAAGCACTCATCAAACATCTGCAGTGTGCCAGGAACACAAAGAGACAAAACCTACTCTTCATCCTGGAGTATAGCCAAAGCACCAGCCTTGGGGCAATTCTGGGACAGCCCCACTCTTCCTGATATAAGATTTATTAACAAAGTCTGAGAAACAAGGAGAGAGAAAAAAAATTGTTATGCAGCCTAGTGTATTGGATGCTTTCCCTGAGTAAAGAGGTCCTGGATGTTTGTGAATGACCATGACTACTGAACATCAAATAGTTTGGTTTCAAACACATTCAGGTCTTCTGCCTCTCATACATGGCAAAAATGTTACTTGATGGGGCTGACAATATTCAGATGTTAAAGGAGCTACTGGAAGCATAAACTCCTGGCTTAGGGAAGAGAATTGCAGAGGTAGGTGTCTGTGTCAAGGAAAAACCCGGGTTTCTAAGCCTCTTGGCAACCCCCCTTCCACCACTGTGATGCCACATAGCTCTATGTCACACAGCTGTCAGGCTTTGTGACTAAAGCTGGTTTAAAGCTGCAGCCACCTGGTATGTTTGGCAGCAACTATATTACAAGTAGATACTATTAGAAGTATGTAAGCCACTAGCAGCAATACCCATGGGGGTGTGTGGACATATATATGCAGGCTTTTGAGAGCAAACTGGGAAAAACTCAACCCAACCAATAACAAGTTTCTTTTTTACTTTCTTCCTCTCTTTGCATGAATAGACAACAGCATTTTCCACAACTGTATAGTAGTGGCTTCCACTCAGAGGGTCACACATAGGGCTGTTCTCAGATAACAGGGAAGCTGTAATAGCAACAGTAGAGAGTCTTGTTTAATTGTGCTGTTTCTGACACAGAGCATATGGCAACTGATTTTCACCTCCATTCTGCCCTAAGCCAAGGCAGGGGTGCAGTTAGTACCTACATGGTGGCATAGTAACATGATAAAGGCTGCCTTCTACAAGGTCAAGTCCAGTAAAGGCAGATTGCAGGTACCTAACAGGCACGAAGTAATGCCTTGAAGCATGTTTTGTGAAGCTCTGACCTACTGAATTTTGTCTTAGTTAGAAGTGGCATTTTATTACATTCCAGGAACCCAGCTCAGGGCTTCTTTGATGTTAAATTGTTTACTGTTAATCCATCACTTTTATTTGTAAGGCTAGGTCCTAACCAAGGGAACAACCACCTCAAAAACTCCAAACCAGAACATCAGAACAAAGCAAGCACTCAGCATATGGGAATCCAAGGCAGGACTGTATTTTATGGAGTATCAATGTTGAAGTAAAACACTTTGATTCCTTACTTCCACAACACATGAACTGCCATGGACTTAGCAGACAGCAGATGCCCTTATTAATTACTGCTAATTGCTACTGTCTAGACACCAGGTGAAAACTAAACTACTAGCCCTGTTTACAAACTAGCAAATACCTGCCTACTCTTCTGGTGTTATTCTGGCTGACTGTGTGTTAAGTCACCAGTGCTGATTTTGCATACAATAGTGCCAGCAAGAATAATGGCTTATATCATTTTTACAGTAATCTGAAAAACTGAATAAAGTGAAGAGAACTGGAAAGTCAAACCCTCTGTTGCTAACAATGTTCATTTTCCTTCATCAGATCTGTACTGGGTTTTTATTGTTGGTGCTACAAGACCAAGTAGTTTTCTGCATTAAACTTTCAGTCAAGTGGCTACAAATAAGAAATGCTCACAAAGAATGCTTCCAGCATGTGAAAACCTCACAGAGACTTTGTGGCACAAAACATTTTATTTAACATCTTTAAAAAACAGTTCGTTCTGTTTTGTTTGGTTTCTTTTAAACTGATACCAGTTTAAGTAGAAAATGGTACCTGTCATCATGTAAAAAATCTCCTCATGCTTGCTTTCATGAAATAAAAAATACAACATGGAATTTCACAAAGTTGAAAAAAATTTTGTCATACCTTTTTGGAATGAGGTTTATGATTGTTTCAAAGTCATTAGAGTGTAGCCATTTGGGCTCTACTCATCTTTCCTACAGAGGCCAACATACGGATCCAAGCATTAAGAAGCAGCAATGTCAAATAGGTTATACATGGCATACATATAGTGCCACTATGAGTCAGTGCACCTACCATTGTTCTGCCTCATGGTATTTTTTCCTTTTTTAGCTGTCATGAAAACTAAATGCAGTATTTCATGCATCAGATGGACAACATTTTAAAACATTTATTAATGGCACCTGAACAGGAATTTCCTACCTGCATCACACTGTTCTTGCACACGAAAACCTTCCAAATGCAGCTGCATGACAGAGAAGGGTTAAACTGAGTAATGGAAATAGCAAATGAAAACAGAGTAATGTGGTGGTATTTGGAAATGAAAGAAGTAGAAAAGAGTTTTTGGAACAGTAAAAAAGTTTATCAGGACGGGACAAATTCATGTATTGTTCTTTACATAGAAGTAGAGATTTTTTATGTCATTTTTCTCTCCTAAATTGAAGAAAAGCTGTCATCAAGAAACAGTGCCAGGTGCCAAAGTGATCCTGAATTTAAACTGGAATTATTGAAACCAAGGCCCTTCTTAAAGTATTAGACTGTTGATGTATCCATTTCTGTAGACAGTACACAAGCCTTAGATAAATAAGGGCTAACTAAGGTCTGGAGAACGGTATGTAATATTACTTTTTCAATGCAGTTGTGAACTGAAGTGCCTGATCCAAGGCTGAAATTATCTGAGTCAGCATAGATTGAGTCAAGCCATCTGTGACCCAGATGGCATTTACATGTGGAGAGGAGGTGTCCAAGACATCAGTTCCCTATACATGCTTTCCCTCCTTACTGTCATACATTCATTACTCTTTTTTCCCCCTCTTAGCTGCAGTACAGTAACCGTGTGAAACATTAATGCTACTTCTTTCAAGTTCGCTGACTAGCTCAGCATTTGGAGGTTTGGAACTTATTTGAGTTAGAAAGAAAAACTGGTGAAAGGACATAGGATTTTTGGAGACACTCCCCCCACCCCCCACCTCTCCCTTTATTTACAAGAGTAAACAAATCCATGCTCTCCAGGGCACACAGGGCACTCAATGTCCAGGAACAGCTTTCCAGCTGATGGCTTCCTGCCTCCTTAAGAGAAATCTGACCCAAATGTCCTTTGTCAAGCCTTTATTTAGTGCCAAACTGGTGTTCTTCCAGAACTTTTGAAAAATTTTTCTCTATCTTTGAAATTTTGTGCCTTTCTCACTTATATCCTTCTCCCTTCTTCAAAATGTCATATCTCTTCTGCCCAGACCATCTGAATTTGTGAACATCTTCATATTCATAATTTATTTTTGTTGGAATTACTTTTTTTTTCTCTCCTACAGCTCTCTGAAATGCAGTACATAAAAAGAAACCTAGAACTTCCAAGTAGATTCAACTTACACTGTCATTCTCAAGACCCTTCTACTTCAGACCAAAATACAATTTATCTTGTATTTCCAAACCTTAGCCCACATTCCCTTAAAAGCAATCAAAAGAAAGAAAAAAAAAAGAAAGAAAAAAAGAGAAAGAACATGGGTTGATGTTCAAGTTCACACAGTCCCTCTGTCCACAGCTGGCCTCTCTCCAGCTCTCACGAGTCCCAAGACACATCTTACTTACTCTTGTTCTTAATGTTTCCACTGATGCCAGGTGGCTGTTCTCTTCTCCTACATGTTTCCTTGGGAGAATTGGGTTTTCCAATACATAGCTATGTGACCCCAAAGCAAAAACATTACTCAGCAGGAATCATAAGGAACAACAAATGAGAGGAAAAAAAAAACAGGTCACAAGCTGTACTTAGGGTCTGAAAGGGTGAATAACTCTTTATGAAGGACAGAAAAATTGCATCTGACTAACTGTGTTTGGTCAATTATATAATACTTGATCATTTTCATATGAATAAAGGTTTTATTGGGTTTCAGTAAAATTCAACATTTTGCCATGTATTTCTTCAAGGCTATTAATTGCCCTATAAATCTTGAGGTATCCTGGTAGTCCTGAAGGCTGAAGAAACTCTGGCTGTTTGCTAACACAAACAAAGGAGGCAGATGATGTTAAAAGGTATTTGACAGCATAAAGTAAAACATACCGCAAGACTATGAAGAAACTTCTGAAGTATGCAAGGCTAGTAGTTATATGGATTTTCTGCCTCTGTGTTAGCACTATGGAAAAACTTCCCTTGACTGGAAATATTGTTCCTTGCTTGCTGTAGAAGGGAGGGCATATTGAGATTTCAGAAGGGCTTTATAAAGGAAAACTAATAGCAAAACCAAACTCAGTCTGCAGGAGAAAAGAGCAGAGCGAAGTGCGGATGGGGAGTCGTAAAGACTAGCAAGTGAGCACTCATTTGGAACTCAAGAGTCAACCACAAGATTTCCTGAAGCTGAATTTCCAGCCACATTTGAGGTGTCTTCTTGTGACCTTCTTGGCTGAAACTGTAGCACTCACACACCCAAGGTTGCAGCAACCATCTTAACTCAAGGCTTAACCTTGCTATATCCAAACTACTGTCATAATTCTGCATCAGGGCAGAGGTGATCTCCATTACAAACGTGCCATTTGGAGTTCAGTTTTGTAAGCAATTCAAGCAGCACCAGTGGTGACACTGAGGACAGCCAGCTCAGCTCAGATTCTTTCACTGAGAAATTCCCCAGCACCTTTCCTCAAATCCCATGGAAAATAAGGTCCATTATGCTAGCCCTTTGATTTCTAGTTTTATGCAAAAGATAATGCCAGTATCTTTGTAGGAGGCAGCTGAAGCATATCTTGTTAGTGGCTATGTTAGTCTGATTCAGCTAATAACCTGGTCAAAGCAGAAAATACTGGGTGCTGAAGAGGTTGAGGCTCTGCCACCAACTTTTTGTTGGACATACTCCTGGTCTGCTGCTGTAGGTACCAGAGGACCCACTCTCTCCTCACCTGGACTACATTCCAAGGGGATATCAGCTCTTCATATCTCTTCTTGGTGTCAACACACAATAGAGGACTGCAGGTCTCTGCCTCTCTTCACTGCCTGTCTTGTGAAATTAGTCTTATTTTAGGAACCATCCCCAGGATGCTCCAAGCATACGACTACCCGTTAAGGTATTTAATCCTCAACAGAAACTTTTTGGTCTAACTGATTAGTGAGAGCTGAACCTAGCCTTTCAATACTTTATTGAGACATCTATATTACAACTTGGTTGCTCCTGGAAAAATGCATTTCACAGTCCTACACTATTTTCTTCTATAGTCTCAAAACTGAACGGACATTTTGAATTGCTGCAGCTTCTAAACACAATTTTGGTGTCACACAAAGGACACAAGGTCAACTAGTTGTCACGATTATTACATTGGTACCAGCTCCAGGCCATGCCTGCAGCACATGCTTACAGCTGGTATGAGCAGCAGCAAGGCAGACTGTCACGTGAAGGATGAGATGCAACATAAAGCTTTTTTTCTGGCTTGCTTCATCCTAGGTGACCAAACTTCAGGCATTTCAGTGCAAGATCCCATCCCCAGGCCAGAGTGCTCCTCACACCCATGCACTGTGGGATGCTTGCCCCTCTCCTCTGGGGACTGCGAGCAGTATCTGCTCTAAGGATGGGCTGAGTCCTGGGACCAGCAGATGCTGATGTTTATGGAAGAAAATTTTTTTGGCAGAAACAGTTTAAGGGAACATAGCTAATCTGTAAGCAATGACTTTTTACCTAGGGAAAAGTTTGAGTGATTCACACTCTAAATAAAAGGAGAGCAGGCTAACACTATAACAACGTGGAGGTAGGACACAATTAGTGCCCGATTCCTGTCTCCAGCCACCCTCCTGGTGCAGCTCTCCCAGGAGAAGGGACTGCTTTTTTACAGAAACTCCAGTGGCCCAGAGGTGGGCTAAGCTTGCCTGCAACTTGAGGTAGAGAGGAGGGGAGGGGAGGATAGGAGAGAGCCACCAAACAGACAGATGCAGCTCTTGTCCTGGGGAAGCTGTTGATCTTGGGCTGGTACAGACCAGGGAAGGAAATGAGGGTCTCCATGCCACTGCAGAGGTTTTAAACAAATGGCTCCTGAGTTGCACAGATACAACCAGGGATGCACAAATCCACTCTAGCCCAGGTGCTCACTGCAAGAGGGTACATAAGTGGGTAACATACTTCTTTCTTATTTTTATTTTGGCCCCTGTGAGCTGCTCTGGACACCCATGCAAAATGCAGAGTTTATACAGCTCAGGGAGCAAAGCAAGGAGCACAGCAAATGCCCACAAAATGATACAGTCGTGGGTGCTGTTCCCACCACGAGTTAGCCAGCTGGCCTAGATGTAGCCTAGTGCTGATACACAGATTCAGAGAAAGCCATAAATCAGGATGTGCTATAGCTAACCCCAGACATACAGAAATCATGAGTCATGCCCAGAATAACCCAGAGATTAACATTAAAATTTGTGGTTTTTTAAAAGCATAATGAATGTTGTGCTTCTTTTATGCTCCTGCCATTCTTTAATATTTCACATGCACTTTAACTGGATACCAAGTAACCATATGGGTTTAAACTGGATTTTTGAAAAGCTAGATCTGTAAAGAACCTATAATAACCTGAGTGACAGGGTTAAGACTTTCACCAAAAATCACTATTAACAGTGGGAACTTTAATACAATTGCAAAGGTTGGTAACATTGAAATGCCCCCAAGCTAACCCTTAATGGAGACTATGACAGGAACGGTCTCCCTGACTTGGTGTCAAGGTAAATATCATAGAGAAGTCACTATGCTATGGTTATCTGCCTGCAGCACAGCAGCTTCTAATACATCAACAATTTGAAAACAACCTTTCTCCTCCAGATAGGCTTTACCCCTTTATCTTAAAATAGGGCTAGGTGTTCCTTTGTTCCTGGCTTTTTAGGAAACACCAGCCAGGACTTTTTAGCCTCCCTGTCCCAAGTCTTTTGAGAGTTTAAGTGACATAAATAAACCACATGCTTATAACTCATGGTTCCAACTGCTTTGTTTTTGTCAGTATTATAGCTAAGCCTGGCTGAGAAAGCTGAGACTTAAATAAATATCCATATATTTACTAAGCTGCTGCTCCACTGATGAGATCTGAACACAAGGAAAACTTGGACAACCTTTTAACCATTGTGGCAACACTACAGTTAAATAAGATACAGCAGCTGATTTGCCTAGGGCAGCCATAAAAACCTGGCATCCCAACCATTTGTGGTTCAGAGTAACAGGGTTATGGGTTCAACCACTCTAGCCAAACCAGTCCCTTTCTAAGTTTCCCATGTTTTTATATTTAAACAAAGTCCAAATCTTCCAGACCCTGTGAAGAGCAGCAAACCTTGTGGTCCTCAGTTTTCATTTTCTTTTGAAAGCTGGGACATGTTGCTGTATTTTCCCCCTTACCACCTATGCTTTCCCTGTACTTACTTTGTAGTCCCGGCTAGCACAGCTGTTGATCTCAGGGAAAGTTCCTCTGCTAATACTTCCAGGAACAGAAGACATTTGTAGCCAAACTGGTAGCAACGGTGTGGTTGCATGCATGTTTGTAAAGTTTGGGTTTTATAGATTTAATCTGAGGCAAAGTGACTGGTTGGAAGTTTCTGTTTCTCCAGGTTGTGCACTGATGCTTTGTCTGAGGTCTCCTTATCTTCATTTGCAAATCTCAGTTCACATGACTTTCTCTTCTGAATCAATGTGATATTCACAAATTGAATAATCAAAAGAGGAAGAAATGTTTAATTATTTTTTGAATTTTTTAAACATCTCAGATTCCATAAATCTTTAGGAAAAAAAAAGCTTATGTGGCCCTAAAAGTGAAAAAGAACTTGTTCTCTCACTCCTTCCTTCTCCTCTCCCCTCCAGCTTGCCCTGGAGGAGAGGTCCCCTCCATCCACATTTGGCAGAGAGAGAGACACACATGGCTGAAAGGAACCAATAGCCAGACCCAAAGCTTGTTCATTGTACAGAAGCTATTGAGCTGAGGTCAGGAGGCACTTCTAGCAAAGAAAAAGCTGGGAGACACATCACAGAGTGGTGGGAAGTTTACAGCAGCTACAACGAGAAACCTAGACCATCAGTGGATGAGCAGGTATGCCCCACATTAGTGGCTCCCCTCTCTGGGGAAGGGCTCCTTGCCTTGAGGCCCGCAGGCTAAAACATAGAGGAAAAAAACAAATAAACAAAAAGAAAACCCATTTGTGAAGACACAGGGCTGAACATAGAAAGTGACTCAGTGCTATGGGGAGTTTTGTGGAAGAGCTGAAATAGTTGGACAAAGAAAGAAAAACTAAAGCACTTGAGTAGGGCAGCTGAGCAGAGAGACTGGTGCCATATGCAGTGGTCTGTGGGGAGGTGTGTTGGGCATGGCCTTGTGTCCTGGCCGCTGGCACTGTGTGGGGTGCAGGGGCTGCTTCTCTGGATGCAGCCTCAGCAAGAACTGGAGAGGAGAGCAGGAGCAGGAACAGCTACAGCTGTTCTTTGGGTGAGGAATAATCCAGTGTTGCTATATTCACTCCTTTATCTTCCCACTGCTTTGGCCTCATCATTTTTAGTAAAATACTTCTGGGCAAGGCAATTGATTCCTCTTTGTAAATGGGAAAAATTAACTAACTAGGCAGCAAGTTGTTTAGTTTAATTTTCCAGCAGTTTAATTTTTCTGAATGTCTGGCTAAGAGCTTTAACTAGTCTTTTATTAGTGATCCCTCAAATTTGATCCCAGCCCTTGGAAACATGCAGTCAAGTCAGGACACAGGGCTATTATGTCTGTGAAGATGCAGCTAGGGTCTGTAACCTGTGAACAAACAGAGTTTCCAGCTGAGCACTGCTTGGTTAGCACATTGTTCTCCATTTGTATACTTTGCATTACATGGTGATGCAGCACTCCAGTACTTCAAGAAACTTCCCCCACAGTAGATAACACATTAGTGACTTAGGTTTTTTCCCCTCATATCTTTTTCTTGCTGATTTAAGTAAAGCTTCCAGTTCTGTAAGTCTTGACTGCCAGCATATATCTATTTACGGGAGTTCTGCTGCTTTCTGATGTGCTGTGAGCTAAAGGAAGTTTGCAACTTCTTGTTTTGGTCAGGGTCTGCTCAGAGGACAATTTTTTCTCATCTTTAATTTGATGGATTACAATGGTGCCTCCCAATTCTGCAGTTGCAAGGCAATGTTAACCTCTCATGCAGCAGCACTGCTTTTGTGTAAATGTCCATCTGTATGTTCCCCCAAGAAATGAGAAAACTTTGATGGCATGGCATAGAATCCACTAAAAAGAGAGTAAGATCATGATAAATTTCAGACATATAGCCCATCCAACTTTGTTCGTCTCTCCTATATAATATTATCTGTATTTCCATAGATTTCTCCTTTTGCCTGTGAATTGTGTCTGGCTCTTTTGCAACAGTATAATTCTTCTGACCTCAGCCTTATTGTAAAGTGAAATCCAATTTAAGCTGTAAATCTATAGGAAATTTTATAGTTACATGAGTATTTTAGGTCTTTCTGGACCATCCCACAGTGAGGAGTAACATATAATATGGTTCATTGTAAACTGGCAGGTCTGTGCCTACAAGCTGTGCAGATTGCTTTGATTTATCAGCGACACTGAAGCTCAAATACCTATTTTTTCTATAAGATGGAAAAAAACAAAAACTGGTTCAGCAGCCTTTCAGGTTGAAGGCTGGGCCCCTTTTTTTCCTAGCACACTGATATCCTCAATTTTCCTTAAGTCTTTGGGCATTACTGCCCAAGTAATGACAAGACTACAGCAAGAGAATAATAAAACAACTACAAGTAATAAGTATACAACAAAGGCAGTTAATATCCTTGAAATGTTGTGAGAAAAACATTTTCCCACTGAAAGATTCCAGAGGAAATAAGAAAAATCATCAATATTTTGACATGATTGTCTAATTGAACTGTTTCTCTTTGTATGGGAATGTAATGAGCATTAAAAGCATTTCAGTTTGCTAGTGTGCAATAGATTAAACTAAAGACCTTGGTGACCAGCCCTCAGAGAAAATATTTGCAAGTGTTAAGGTGGAAAATGAAGTATTACTTAAATAAAGGCACTCTAAAAACGCTTCCTAAACCACTCAACTGTCCAAACCCGTGGACTGAGGATTAGCTTGAATTAATGATAAACTTCTCCCTTATTTCTCTTTACTTTCTTGTGATGGATTTCTGGGAAGATGAGGGGTCTGACATCCATTCCCACTAAGTCCAGACCTTGCTTGGCCCTGTGTGCAGAGGCAATCAGACACAATATTGTAGACTTGCTCTCAGTCCACGAGACTAGACAGGAAGAGCAGCACCCAATTTGCAGAGCCATGGGAACCCTTGAGCTTTGGGGGTCCCAGAGTCCTGCTGTAGGTCAAGGTGCTCCTGGCTAACACTAGTCACCCAAAGACACTTGTAGTGTACAGATCTCTTCATTACCAGCTCCCATGCAGCTCAGTGGAGGTATGCTGTGTTTCTTTTTATGCTTAAGAATCATATATGAGCACTGGGAAGCAGGTTGTTTTAAAACATGGAGATGGATCAATAATTATATTTATTGCCTAGAAATTAGCATTAACATAAACGTCAAACACAGTAAAAAAATAATAAATACACTTACTGAATCAAAATACAAACAACAGTTCCAAAAGTTTTCAAGGTCAGTAAAGAGAAATAAAACCATAATTTTATCTATCTATACTTTAAATCAGCTCCAAAAGACTTCATACCCGTGCCTCACAGGGCATTTACCTGAACTTAGTGCTTTTCTTATGCACACTCATTCTCAGAGCCAATAAAGAGACAAATCAGATACAGGAAATATTTAACTGTTATGCAAACTTCCCTGATGTTGAATTCCTCTTTAAATCTGTCTTTCCTACCCCTGAACAATCTAGACAAACATAATTCAGTCAAGGTGTTAACCTTTTGCTTCCCGCTTAACACCCCTCACTTCTCTCTATCTGTGAAGTCTATTCAAATACCCGAGGAACAGCTGGCCAAAGCCATTTGCTGCTCAAACAAGCACCTTCTGATTCATGGGAAAATTGACCCAAGGCACAATTTGGTTCCCAGTGACTGCATTTAAAATAACTCCTTTTTTTCCACCTTCTTTTTTACCTAAATGATTTCCACACTGGTGTTAACCCCCCAACCACTCCATGCTGTGGAGGGTGGGAGCAAGCAAGCACCAGCAAGGAGGGAGCAGCAAGTGAGAGCCACTCCTATCTAGCCCTGCAGCCTGGAGAAAAGTCCATGGACATGTGGCCTCTGCATGCAAATACTTGAAATGTCACTGATCCCACAGGTCACTATACACTCCATAAACATAGCAAAAGGAGCAAGATTTGTAAATCACCGTTAGCTCTCGGCTAAGAGCCCACAGCAGTGTTCTGACACTCTGAGCTAGCTTCTGCATGTTTCCTGCTCTGTGCTCTATGAGGGCACTGTGACGTTGCACTATTCCGCAGCAGAGACCTCAACACCATTGATGCTGTGCTTGAAACTCAGTCCTGCAGTGAAACCTGTGTGTGGCCTCTCCACTGACATGGTGTAAAGGGTTTGCATTTATTCATCAAAAATATTGACACTCAACGAAAGTCATTGCTGGAAATAGTTTTGCTTAAATGTAGGGGCTATCTTTAGCAAAGTAATTTGTAAATTTAAAGTCCCACTGTTTCAGCAAAGGTTTTTACTAACAGAACAAACCTGCAGCCGTTACTGAAGACAAAAACCAGTTCCCATCCAAGCACCGGAGCCAAATATGTCAACAGTAGTATAGTTACAACCTCCTATATCTGTATCATAATGATGGTTATGTGCAAAATACTTAGCAGAAAAACTGTGATAATGAAAGAAAGGAGACTGATGGATCTAAGGATGGATGCAAGCCTGGGGCCAGCAGAGTTTGATGTTCTGTTCCCTGACCCTTCTTATGCAGCAAGGTACTCATACAGAGATGTTATTGGAAGTATTGCTTTGACTTGGATGCACATGGATATTCATGGTTGATTTATTTCCCTATCACCCAGTTACAACTTCAGTAAAGCAATGAAGCCAAAGAACTGCATTTTGAAAATAAGCGTAAGCAGTGTAGCAAACTAAAACCTCAGAAAAAATATCCAGAAAGGATGTGGTAAACATCTGTCAGTCTGCATCCTTTCAAAAAAATACCCAGGGGAAGTACATTTCATTACTGACTATGCCTGTTTACCACAGACTTAACCTTTTCATTGAATAATTCAGTTTCCTTCATATTCTGAACCAGATGAACGATTTAGAAGAGTTTTAAGGGAAGATTTGACTGCTTGTAAATAATCCTGGCATCCAACCATTCTGTTCTCTTCTCTAGAAAGAGAAGTCCATCTATGATGGAAGGTCACTCCAGAGGGACCAGTTTCAGAGCAGTGGTTTATGTAGCCACAGTTGTTTAGGAGATGTTGAATCACTCAAGGAAAAAACTAGTTGCTATTGACTGAGAGATACACCCTATATTTATTTCAGAAGACTTTGGAGCAACCTAGCATTCTTTTCTCACTTCCAATGTGAGTTATACTGCATATATAAAAAGGAAAAGCCATTAAAACCAGTAATTAAACATTATTGCATGAATGTTATTGAGCATACCTTAACATAAGGAAAGGATTAAGGGTGTTTGGATTCCAATTATACTTAATATTAGCTGAAAACTTCCAAAGCATTATTTTTTGACAACCACAACATTCCCATAATATACTTTACCTGAAATTATGTGTGTATACAGTATCCAGCTTGACACAATTTTAACATCATTTTTCTTTGAAAACTGAATGAGGTTATACGCCAATAGTACAGAGATACAGACTGCTGAATGTTTGTAAATCTCAAGAGGGTAGTTGTATCCCTCTAACCCTATTTGTTCTGCAACCAGACTATTTTTAAAAATCTTCTGCTCTATTGCTAGATGAAGTGATCATTAGTGAGAGGCAGGAGAGGAAGTCATTGCTCAGCATCTAAATTATACTTTGCATTTTGCATAATTTAGGTTAGGGCTTTCAGTACCTTGGAGAAACACATTTTGCATTTTTTAGACTGAAGGAACAGGACTTCTGTGCAGGATTGATTAATTGAAGCTTGTCACGCTAACAGATTCATGTGGCCCTTGGCCAGTGAAACATGAATATACAACACAGGCATCCTGGCAATGGGGTCTGGATCCATTAGGTGAGATAGGAGTGACTTGGGAACTGAATGGCCTTGCATTACTGCAAGATATGTCCCAGAACTAACAGTGCCCAGACATTACATCTCCACTATGGTCCCAGGGCTGGGAGGCTGCAGTCACGTGTGTAGCTGCTTTAGATTATCTAAATTGTAATTTTTCTCAGTGGAAATCCCAAAACAGAAGAAAGGAAGTCTCCCAGGAGCTTCACTTATTCGTGAGCCAGGTCAGCTTACAAAAATATGAAAGGACATATTGGCAGGACACCATGGAAGGAGTCATTTGGGTTTCCTGTTAAATATTTGCTTACTAGCTGTGAAGCACACTTCAGTCAGTATTTATGTAACATCAAGATTTGGTATGCCTTCTTCCTCCTTCTTCTGCAATCCTCTGTCACTTGAAGACATTTTAAGAGTTAGTCCAAACTGGCTGTGTCCAGACCTGGCTCTAGCATAAAGGGTTAGCCTGTAACATCTGTAGTTAATTCCAAAACCAAATTCCTTAAATATTTATTTCAGGCACATTCCCAGGAAGCAAGAAACTCAGATGTAATTGCATTCTGCCTGAAATTTATTGTCGGTTGGCACTTCACATTGCCTTTTTAATGCCTGAGTCCAGAGCGCATTCAAATCATATTCCACACACTCATCGCAAGAGCAAAGCTCATTTTTCAGAAAAATAACAAAGGTATTTCACAACACAAAAACTTGTATGTCAGCGAAACTTCAGCAAATCCATTGTATCTTCCCCTCACAGCCCTATGGCTGCTGATTGTTACCTCTTTTTATGCTTTAAACTGTTAAAAAATGATCATCAAACAACTGATAACAAAAAATGAAGATTTATTCTTCCTGAGACAAGATTTCTTCCTGTGCTAAGGATCACAGCAATGAGCAAAGTGGTATCATTGCGTGATCACACAGGCCTTCCCACTGCCTTTGGTGTGTGCTAGCTGTATGCAGAATTAAAGAGAGATTAATACAAAGAAGACACCTTGAAATCTAGCCTTAACACATATATGCTTGACTGATTGCTATTTTCCTATCACACCCTTTATGCACTGTCATGCTGTCAGGTTTGATACCTGTTGGACTGCATCTGAAGACGCCTCTGGCTCTCCCCGCTTAACAAGACATGGAGGGCTGGGCTGGCAGGCCCTTTGGAGCCAGCCCTAGGTATCTCCTCCCAGAGTGGTCAGGGAAGGTGCGCTGGATATGCTGCCACTATATTATTCCACCCCAAAAACCTCGAGGTTACCCTTTAGTACTTCCCCTCCACAATCCCAGTGGGAAGCAACAGACCAAGAAGCAAAAATCTTCCCTCTGGCAGCGTGCAGTGCTCCCTGCATGTGATTTGCATCTCTGCATTACAATCAGTAATTGTGCTACACTTAATCCTATTTATTTTTACAGCACTTCATGTAATTGTCAAAGGTGCATTAGATGTTTACCCTTGATTGTGGCGGTTTGATATTGTTTGTTCAAAAGCTGTGTTATGACAGCTAAGGTAAATCAACTTTTTGCATCACATCCTAACGAAAACTTCTGTCATACTACCTCAGCCAACTTGCAGTCTATTACATTGCTCATTTTTTAAAAATAAAACTAAAAATGCTGAGTGGAACTGCCTGTTCTTTTATTTTAGATGCAATAAGAACCTAGTGGTAATATAGGAAATCACAAAGAGAAAATAAAATATTCCACAAATAGAAACACCATGTCATCTTTCAACTATTCAACACAATTTACAAAATACTTTGAGAGAATAAAGCATCAGTTTGTAAAATATCACAAGCTAATTTTGCCCATGCTGTACATAAAAACCCACATGCAATATACTGAAATCCCCACAAAAAAGCCCAAATAATGTTATGTTCTTCCACAAGACATGGCATGAGAGTAATCACCACCAAAGCCTGTCAGAGAAGTATCTACCTTGTTCCTAGGAGTCCTCTTTAAAGGAGGAGGGTCTCAGTTTGCAGGAGCTGTTACAGCATTTCCCAGGGCATCTCCATGTGATTGATAGAATTGCTCAGCAGCCAGTCCATCTTCCTGCCACACAGTTCCTTTGCTTTTGAAAAAGTTTTCTGAACTATAGCAAGCAGCATTCATAGTAGGCCAAGCACACAGGCATTTCTTCAGAAAGTGCAGCCACTCCAGCAAAGATCTGGGAGAATTTTCCCTTTGGTTTCAAGCTCCTCTTCCATGTCACTGATATCACGCTGGTCCTGAAGGATCCTGAAATGATCTATTTGTCTTTGCACTGGTTTCTTAATGAAATACATGAAGGATTAATGAATGGCTGTGATGAAGAAGATACTCACCCCACAACCAGTGGAAAAGATGAACAACACAAATCTCAAGGAAGAGCAGAACACAAGAGTTAACAGTGTATGCCACGGAAAAAGGGAAGAAAAATCCAACACCCTTCAAGAGACCTTTCCTATTGACAAATTGTTCTGGCTTTGTCTCTAGTGGAGAGACAATATGCTCATGAAAACTGTTGCTTTGCCACACACGCACTCACACACACATCTCCCTCCTGCCACAGTTCATCCATTAAAGCAGCCACTCACACCCAAGTCATCCACCCTCTGTATATTTAAAGCACTTGTGTTATTATTTCACTCTTTCTATAGGTGATTTCTTGAGATATGCCTTCCCCTGCATCCTGTGATTAGTCATGAGAGCTATAAATACACTGCTGAGTGGGTCAGCATATCCCTTCCTCCTCTTTGAAAGAGATCTAATCTACCCAAATACTCTGCTCCTCATTTTCTGGGCGGGAACCTCTTCACTGCTACAGGCAGATGATGCAGAGGATATTGCTGAGATTACAGTACCTGATGAAATAAAATTAGTGAGGCACATTTCTTCAGCTCTCCTGGGGAGCAGAGAGAGAAAGAACAGAGGCTTGTACAAGAAGTATAGACAGATGCAGCCTCACATGCCCCACAGCACAGTATCTGTGGGGAAAGCTTCTCAACTCCGTTATCTCTGACCAGTGGCCACTTAGTTATATCTGGAATCATGTCACATTCAACAACTTTTAAGACACTGTGTCATTTCTTCTCCTTCTGTGCTAGGGAATCATGCCTCATTCTCCACGCATGTAACAGGAAGAATTCATATCAAGCAGAACATTTTAAGCTAGCCATACATGAGAGGATGTTAACTGATACGACAAGGACCAAGGTTCAATAGAAAACTCACCAAACAAGCCTGTAAAAACATCAAGCACTGTCAGCATGACCATTAGTTAGTGCAGAATAGCAAATGTGAATCACAGAAATCCTCCAAAATAAAATCATGAGGCTCTTCAGAGCTTACAGTCTTAGGTAGCTGCCTCATCTCATACGCTTCTGATATTTGTTATTGTAGTCCACCTTCTTATCATATGCACATCTCTTGAGGAATACAGGTACATGCTGAACTTCTGAGAGCAAGAGGCAAAAGGTCCATCAGGTTTAACTCCAAAACAAACAGTATACTTTTTCCTATTTTCTCTTTAAATGGCTGGGGGAAAAAAAAATGATGTAAACAATTTCAAATGAACAAATTTATGCAGAAATCCAGCTGAATCTTTGTCTGAAACTAAAAAAAAAAAGTATAAAAAGCTACTGCTCATGGAGATCTTCAGAAACTAACCACGGGGAATGCAATGAGAAGAATCCAAAAGGTATGAGCTGCACACACACAAATTCAGTAATATGGCTATTTTCACTGAGACTACAAATTCAACATGTGTAAAAGTATGGCTACAAAGCAGATTTTGAAATCACCAAACAGCATTCAAAATAACAAAGATTTTCTTTCCAAAGTTCACCTATAAAGTGTTGCATGCATTCTTTATGGATGATATTTCTTAGGAGGAAATACTCTTTCAACAGTATTTCTCCTTGCCCAGAGTCCTTGGAAATCCACTATGTATTGAATGAAGGTGTTACATAGACGATCAGACCTTTATTTCAGTCTTTCCTATATATTGTCCTGCCTTTCAAAACTCATGATTCACAGGATATGCAGGGTGATGCCACTAATAAGATTATTTTTTTTAATACATAAGTAGGCTTGAAAGAGTTAGCTAAAGCTGGGGAATGTAGATACCAGTAGACATGAAAACATCTATCAGTTTCAGTGTGTTCAAGTTGAAGTTTTAACTAGCTGTAAATCACTTCAGAGTAGGACTGCATGGCCCATCATTTCTGGGTTTCATAATCAAACACTTCGGTTTCTGTTTCTAGAAAGTGATTGAGGATATCAAGTGAAAATTCCAAATTGATTTAAATGTGCAAAACTGACAGGACTCGTTTCTTAAACAAATCTGCAAAGTCTACAAATAAAAAGGAACACTATAAATTATTTTCCACCACATCAACTATTGCATGTTAATCCTTGTCTTGCAGAACAAGGATAACTGTGTCTGTAAGCAGCACAAGATAATGACCTATAAGAAAATGAATGGCTCAGCATTTACAGAGAAAGGGTGACTGGTATAAAAGCAGCTATAGCTGTATACAAGGGTTAGCCACATGGCCTCTGTCCCTTCTATCCAGTGTGAGAGTACACATGCACATAAAGTTTCTATTGGAACTAATAGTGGCAAGGTGCTTTAACTGGGAACAGAATAAAATTACTGATTTTACTACTCCTTCTTATTGTGTCAGGTACAGGTAATCTGTGCCTTTGTGGCCTGAAAGACTATGTCACTTTGACAAATTACCATGATGGAGTTCTCCTGATGCGCTACTAGCAGTGCAACATTTTTGATATGTGCACAATCTTAATGCCATCTGGGTGTGTTGACATCCACTCCTAAACACACTAGTCTTTGACTACTACCTTGTGCTGGTCTGGGTACCACAGGTCTGGGGAGTACTATAACATCAAACTCCTCCATATTTTTGTAATGGCAGCTTGTCCCTTAGCCATTGAAAATAAATACCAAAATATAAATTTATGCAGAAGAGTAATATAGTAGTAAAAATATTAATGCAGTAAGTTATTTTTGTCAGTGAAATAAAACAATGACAGATGCTTGTAAAAGCATGTCTGGACTTCACAAAACATAAATACCACAAACATCAAACAGGTCTCTGAATGAGATGAAAACAAATTATTGCATCTTTATCACATCATGTAAAATGTTCTCCTACATATAACTTAGGTGATTTTCTTTAGGAGACTTTTGATTCTATGATTCTATGAAATGTTGTGTAGTCTCCTTCTCTGGAGATATTCAAAACCCACCTGAATTTGTTCCTGTCCAACCTGCTCTAGATGAACCTGCGTTGTCAGGGAGGTTGGACTAGATGATTTCCAGAGGTCCCTTCCAACCCCTAACAAGCTGTGATTCTGTGATTCTGTGAAATGCCAGCATCAGCAAGATTCACCAGCCTTTACACTACTCCAGCAGAAGTTGAAAGAGCATTGAAGAAAATACAGAGAAATACGGCAGATTTTAAACTGAATCTCATGCTGAGCTATGGATTCTGCTTTCTGGACTTTCAGCTACTTGGGGCTGAGGTGTAAATGTAAGAGGTACACTCAGTGAGCAGTCATCTGCCGGGGGCTCATCCCTTTTCCTATGCCAGCAGGATGGGTGGGGAGGGTGTTTAGACTCAGCAGAGATCTAAAATTGCATGGAGCAGAAATTCATCAATGCTGAGACGTGTACTTGTATCTTTTACACTAATTAATTACAGCAACTTACAGTGTAATAGCAATGATGGTCCTAGTGCCAGTGGTGATGTTTACCTCCCCTTTTGACAACCCGCCTCAGAGCATGCACAATTACCCAGTAAAGACTGGAAGGATGCCGTTGGTAATGACTCTGTGCCCACACCCTCTACATGACCATCAGCAGAGATGCAATTGAAGGATTTATTCTTCCAGAACCACAGAGCTCTGTATTTAAGCTAAATAAGACTTTGATTATGCCTTTTATTGCCAGGCTTGCCAACAGGTGGGGCATAAATAACACTATTCCAAAAGCATCCCAGAAAATAATGTGCCCCAGAGACATACAGTCCTACTTTCCTCTGGATGTGGGAGAAATTGTTATGAGTAATGATTCTCCTCAAGTGATATGTATCCACCATCTTACACACGAACTGAACAGGGACTACATCTAGTTCTGTATCCTTTTATCTTCACTGCTGCCAGAGACCCAGGAAGCAAGTCTGATAGACACCACCACAATTTGGCAAGTTGTTCCTGCTCCAGCAGACACCTGGGACCTTATAAGCTATAGCACTAAAACTGACAAGATGTTAACTTTTGGTAACACTGATGCTTTAAATGTTCTGTCCCAGTGATTCTTAGAAGACTTTTAAAAGAGTAGCAATGAACATCTAAGAGAAATGAAAGGAGTAAGCAAGAAGGTGTGGAAAGCCTGGACATTGACAAGAGAAGATCCATGTCAGAGGTTTCAAGTCTAAGAAAAGAAAACAGAGCTATAGGAATATGTAGAAATATGGGAATAATTAGCACAGGAAATAGAATAGGAAAAAAAGATTTGGTAGCTGAAGAGCTTGAGTTTCTGAGAAAGGTAAGGATGCAGTGTAAGCTGAAGTGTAAGAGAGAAGAGAAAGGAGAAGCTGTGGATAAGAGAAGCCTTAAGAAATAGAAATAATACAAGGACCATTAATATCAATGGGGACCGTACTGTTGGCTAAAAAGAAGGCCAATATTTCACCCTATTTGCATTAATTGGTAGGTGATATATAAAAGAAAATGAGGTGGCCAACAGTCCTAACCACAGGTTAGTGGTAAAGATCTCTGCTAACAAAGTCCAGCCAGTGAATTTATTAATTCCAAAATTAATAAATGGCCAAAAGGATGGAAAATTCTTATGGCATGTGGCAATTGGTAGTGTAGGTCAACTGATACAACAGCTCCAGAAAATGGCTTCATGTAAAAAATTAACTTAAGTGTATATCATGCAGGAAGGACATGACCTTGAGTTACAACCCTGAAAATGTGACAGACAGGACAGAAAATGTGGTAGGATGTCACTAAGAATAGGCATTGCTTAACAGAGCTAATCACTTAAGAGCGTCCCATGCCAGAGCAGCAATAAGGCTGCTGGTAAGCCAGTGTGGGTGTTACCACACAGCACTGCCTCACACTGCACAGACAGATCCAAGAGGAACAGTGGAAAACACATTCAAAACAACTTACCACTACTTTATGTGCAGTTATGACATCATGTGGATATGTGTAAAGGCATTGGGAAGCCTCACTCACCTTCAGGTCTCCTTCCACCAGCAATCCCACTCCATCCAGTGATGCTATCTGGGAAAAGTGATCTTCAGACTGGCCTGCAGGTCATACAGTAAGCTGGGGACTATTTACACAGACCCTTACTGTGACATTTCAACCATCACGTTCCATGAAACAGCAAGACACTTGCCATCCATTAGCTCCTAAGAAGCTCTTAAAGTCTTATTCACAGAAGGGGCACATAGTGCTTCTGGGGAACTTCTCGTTTCAGCGAGTAATAACAGTTCTTAAGAATGCTATGTGGTATGGAAGGAATTTTTCTCCTGTATAACGGGAAACAGATGTTGAAGGGAGCAGGACATGAGATCATTAAGTGGCTGCTGTGAGGGGTCAAGGGTTCTTTTCTGAACAGTGTTTGTTTCATACTTTTCTAGATCAAAATTTTGAGTCATATAAAGTTAATTCATATGCCTGACGTTTAACATTTTTGAGCACTCTCTCCTCCCTATTTCTCAATGGCTTTGAAAACGAGGTGAATGATCTCTTTTAAAATACAGGGTTTTTTCTCCTTCCCTCTTCCACTATTTCTCTTTTCCTTCCTTATAATCTTTCTCAGCATATGAATTTCTCATGGCAGAGACAGCTAGCTTTTCAGTGCCTGGACTGACCTTACACCCAGCCTGTTGAGATGTAAGCCTTAGTACAGATTTTAGCCTAATACAAATAGTGGCTTCTGTTTGAAGTGCTTTCCCCCTGTGGCCATGTCCCATGGCCACTGTGAAACAGCCAAAAAGGCTTATGCAGGAACAGGTGTTTCCTAGGAGGTCCTGATCTTCCCAAGCAGGAAGGAGGATGTAGCTAGCCTTAATCCAGGCTGCCTGCGCTTGCAAGTATGCTACAAATGTTCTGCAGACATGGAGAGCCTTAACAGTCTCTTCCTTTCCAACCCACTGTTACATGGACAGCTTAGGTCTAGCCAAGGTGTCTATTTTTTTGTGCTGTTAAAGGAATAGGTGTTAGGTTTCCACAGCTGAGTTCCAGGTGTCCTGCTACAAATTAAACTCTTAGCTTCTGACACGCGTCATCAGCAATAGTTTGATCCAACTGGTGGTAACAGAGATGTAACTGGCCATACAGCAGTACACTGCTAGTGAGCCCCAAAACACAACTTGGATTGTATTTTCCAGAATAAGCTTTGAGAGACTTTGGAGACAACCAGAAGTCTGAATTAGCAGGAAGGTCACTTATTGTGACCTTCAACTTGATGTGGGACACAACCACATCATTGTAAAGCATACTACAGAGCTCTGACTCATGATCCCTCATCAGAGAGGTGATTGAACTACAAGCACCTGAGGGAAATAATCATTACAGAGGCTTATTTCCAGCCCCATCTTCTGCTGTCCCTTGGCCATTCCCAGGGTGGCTGTGGCCCTGTGACCAGCCCCTGCTCTGTCCCCTGCCCAGACCCCTGGGTGACAGCCTGGTTGGGTGGGCCATCAGCTACTGCAGGGTAGCTCCTTTGCAGGCTCCAAGACATTAACAATGTTATCATCACAGCTTGAAGATACCTGCTTGAACAGCTTTTGCAGCTTCTTGTAAAGGAGACAGCAGGGTTGATGCTAAACTCACCTTAACCTATGGCACTCTTCAGCCCAGGGTACAACATGGTAACTGATGGTTTAAAGCAACAGACCATATGTTGCTTTTAGACTGCCTTTATGGAGGAGGTAATGATATCAAGGAAAATGGTCGATAAAACAACTGTGGACAGCAATACCTTCAGCTTAATTCAGCAGGGATAGAAAGTTGGTGCCCCCAGTTAAATATTGCACATCAAGCATCACAGCGAAACAAAGTCCTTCAAGACTCCTAATCTAAACAGTTGCATTCTTCCCTGATGCAAAGCAGTGTCGCTTCAGAGAATAAAGCCCGTCACGGTACGTGATGACAGATGGCAGCCAGGGAACTAACTCTGCATCTTGCTTCAGTGGAAGAAAACTTGCTTGAACTGTGCTTTAAATACATCAAATCATGGGGGACCTAACTGTCTCTGAAATTAAAACTGCACCATTTACTCTGAAGATGTTTTTACTGCCCGTATCAGGGTCTTGCCAGACACTTTGTCAGCATTTTTTTAAAGCTTTCAATTTGAAATGCAGAGATTCAGGTTTGCTGCTTTGGCTCAGTTCTTGACCAGATCTCAGATAGAAAGAACTTCTTTTCCACTGGCTAAAATTCTTACAAAAACAATAAGAAAAAAAACCCTCCTGCTGCTTCAAAATGGCACTTTGTTACTCTGCTGTTCTGAATACTGAAGTTATTCAAAAAGCTTGAATATGTTAATTCTGTGTTCTCTGGATGTGCTATTTTTATTCTCAAACGTGACTGCTACTTGAACCAACATCCTTTCTCAGCAATGAAACTATCCCTGTATTCATTTCCATCTTCATTGGATAACATCTCCTCAGCCTCTGCTTGCTTACATTCCCTATTAATTAGAATCTCATTTTTTACTGCATGGTCCATTTAAGAAACCTCAAATTATTTTAATTTTTAATCATACGATAGTCCTTAGCCAGTTTGGATCGAGTTCAAACAAATCGCCAACAGTTTCAGTTGTTTTTCTCTTCAAACAAAATAATCCCTACTTTTTGCCACCTTTGTTGAGAGCTGAGTTAGTTTGCAATAAAAGACAGACAAAATGGGGCAGTCTGCTCCCATCATGTAAAGCTGCATTAGGGAGGCATAGCACTCCTGCAGGGATGGTTTGTATATGCTCACATATTTGCCTCAGCCATGCTCTGCTCCCTTTTTCTGGGGGGCAGAGATGTCTGTGGTTAGGCTAGGGTGCCATGGAGGCAGCCTGGGGAGCAGGAGCTCTGCAGGAACTTGTGGGTGACAGATCACGCTGTGGCAGTGGCGTTCATGGAAGCTGACCAGGTCACCTCAGAGGGTCACCTCACTGCACAGAAGGGGACAACTGCTACTGGGAAAGGGTGGAGCAATGTGCAGAAAAGAAAGGAGGGACAAGCCTTGCAGAGATGTAAGCATACAGTCTTCATGTCTGGAGTGCTGAGCCACAGGATGCAGATGGGGAAACCCACGGAGCTGTTTCGCTGAACTCATTTCCCCTTCTCCTTTCTCTGCATTTCACTTTTTACATCATGTCTGGCTGGAAGTGCTGTGATAATAACTATGTTTCTTTTAACATGTGCAATCTGCACTGTGTTATATGTTGAGCTGAGTCTGTCTCAATGTAATGCCAATGATAAATATCTGAGGGGCCATGCTCTGAGCATCTGCCCCATTTTTCCTAGAGGAAGGTGTCACTTACAGAAGCAGAAAGAGTTCAGCTTAGCTAAGCATGTGATGCCAGTAGTTAATATACAGCACAAAGCTGAAATATGACCTATGGGCATACATGATACATACAAGACTGTAGCTCTCAAAAATGCCATTACAGTTATAGAAAAGAAGATGAAGAAAAAAGGACGTCCAAAGCTACAACCTTCATATGAGCTTGTATTCACCTTGTGAAATGTCAAATTCTTTCCATTTTTATCATCCCAAATAATGATCTGAGGGAGCAGAAATTAGATGTGAATATAAGAAGTGTATGTGTTTGATTACTGTGGTTAGTGATCATTTCTAAGGCAAACTCCAAAATGGTGTATTAAAGCAATGTAAATATTTTAAGGCGCTTTGAATCAAGAGTATTATTTTCCAAAGATACAAAATTTGAATATATGAATTCAAATACATTTTGAGATGCTGTGATTCAAACAACACTCATAAAATATCAGAAATGTCGAGATAACGGGATTTTCAAGATCTTGCCCTCAGTCATTCCTGTGGTGGATTTCTAGAGTTAGTGTTTTATAGAGTTAGTGTGTTAGCTTTACTGCTGCTAAAGAAAGGAGAACACTAAACATTAAAAAATATAGAGAAAATCATAAGAGTTCAGTAAATACATAGCCACGACACACAAGTGCATGAAGATGTAAAAAAGTCATAATTTTTGAAGTTTCCAAAATCTTCTCTGCTTATACGTAACAGTGATTGACAGATGACTTCTTTGATGTAGTAACCAAATTTATTTTGATCACTGCAGATTATGGTTCAACAGCATTCCAAGGAAATGTTATATTTTAATTATTAATTTATCTTATAGTAAATCAAAGTATTAATTTAATTTATTTTTTCTATTTCAATAATTTCTAAATTGACCAATATTGCATTCAACATTGGCTTAAAACTGACTTGGAGGCACAGAAATAAGCACAGAAGTGGTGTTAAAAAACTTTTTAAAAACAAAGTTGCAGCACGTGGTCACTTAGACATAACAATGCATAATACATCTTGTTAATATAAAAAGCTAGCTCAGCAGCAGTAGAAAATAAAATTTGATCAGATAAATAACATGCTAGTTTTAATTGTAATTTTAAAATTCCCCTGCTGCTGTTTTGTTTACATACCAAGACTGTCAAAGAAAAATCACCAATTTTCCAAATGATGGAGCATTCCTTCAGGAACTCCAGGAAAGTAAATCACTGACCAGCCTGTAAAGCACTGGATGAATTTCAGTATGAGTAAATTATAACTAAAGCATTAGTTAAACATTGCATGAATGATTTTTTAAATCTTGATAGACAAAAATTACCAAAATTTTATCATGCCCTAAATAGTTAACAGAAAAAAGACATTGTTCAAGGACTTAATTGTAACTACTACATGGGACGGATAACATTAGTCTTGAAACATAATCTGTTTTGTCTGTACAGAAACCAGAATAACTTTCATCTGAGGGTAACTCCAGCTTTTATCGTGTATATATTTTATCTATCTGTAAATAGAAATAACTTTAACCACTTTTTTAACTTTTAAGCACATACTGAAAAACCATTTATTGCATCAGATGCCACACATGGAAGTAAAAACCTTTTTTTAATCAGTTATTCTCCATGTAATACCCACAACAGAAAACTGAAGTCATGGGCTGTTGCAGTGCACTGTGAGGCCCAGGACCAATCAGACAACTAGGTCATTTTCCAAGTCCATTGCTTTAGCTGAGCCACCTCTCTCTCAGTCGCTCCGCTGACTCTTCCTCTGCCATACCCAGCTTAAATCCCCCCCAGAAACCTCTTCTTTTTTCAATACCTGCAGAAGCGGGCAATAGTGATGCTGTTACCTGTGCAACAGCTTGTCTTCTTAGACAAGACCATTGCATTCTTGCAACACAGGAGAAAAGACCTCAGACAGGATTTGGCTGATGGTAACTTTGGAGCTGGAAGTGTGCAGGGCATTTATTGCCCCTGTTTGAGTCCCCCAACCTTTGTGACATGCCCTTGTCTTTTCATTGTATTTAACAGTCATTGACAGGTCTTTTCTCCACGTGGTTTGTTTAACCACTTTTTCCCTTCCTCTCCTGCAGCAGCATGTTCCACAATTTGACTGACAAATGGAAATTTGTTTCCTTTTGTTTTAAACTATTCTGTCTTGGTTCAATGTGGTTTTTGTCTTTCCTCAGACCATTGATCAGATCTAGCCAACTTGCGTTTTCCCTGCAGGGACAATTTTTATAAACATTCTGTTCCCTTTTGTGCCTTTTTGTGTTTTATTGCATTCAGGAGGACACGAAGCAACCAGAAGCACCTGTGGTACTCAAGGTGCAGTGCTCACAGAAGAGCTTAACCATGTTGTCCATACTGTTCTTCCATTCTTAAGCATTCCTAGCATTCAGTTTCAGTTTGACAGTTAATGAATGTGGGATGTTTTTGAAGAGCTATCCACAAGACTATCCTCTCTTCTGAGTGATAACATTCTGCACATAGTTGTGTGCATATCATTAGAACTGTTTTTCCTATGTTTCACTTAGCAGCATGGAAATGAACACACCATTTTATCAGCAGATCACTCAGGACCTTCAGGTCTCAGCAACTTCTTATCCTTAGTTGTAGTTTCACTGTCAATTACCTCCATTATCATCAGCAAATGCTGCTCTCCCGTTATTCTTCCTGTTTGCCCACTCAATCATGAATTTCCACAGCAGAACAGACTCCTCATCCCAGGAAATTCACCTATTAATCTCCTGGTTGCTATGAAAATTGTCCATTGTTCTTGTCCTTTCCTTTCTACCTCTTACTTGGTTATTAATCTTTTTACCCCACAAAAATATGATTTCCTTTAAGAGTACTACAACAAGATTGAGAGCTTCGTGGAAAGCTGAGTACAGTAATTAATGTCTCACAGGCTGTATCATGGTGTTTGTAAATGAACCAGTGGCTTGTATCAGCTGCTGCAGAACAGGCTGAGCTCCCCGAAGGTTATTGCCAACAGCTGCTTTGGCCTGAGATGCCACCCCTGGAAGTCTCTGTGCAGGAACTCTCTACTACATTTTGCTGCGGGGTGGATTCTCCAGCTTGCACTGCAGTCTGCTGCCTTATGTCTCCTCCAATGCTATCAGCAGCTGCTGCAACCACAGGCACTGAGGCAGCTGCAAGAGACTGCTCCCTGCTGATGACTGGACACACCTGTAGCATCCATGGCTGAGGTCCATTTCTCATGGTGGAGAGGAGAGCTAGGGCATGAGATCTGCACAATCACTGGTGGGACTGCATTGCTCAAGGTGCTTTGCTGCAAAAGAAGGGCTTTCAGACACCACCATGTCAGACACCACTATCAAATGTCTCAGTCAGAGATAACATCTGGTCTGCACCATCAAAACACCACTTCCCATGCATACTCCTCTGCAGAGGAGAGTAATTTCCTTGTACTACAGTGGCACCTTGTTGGGGGCTGCTCTTAGCGAGTAGTGGCAAGCCCAACTGAGGAAGGCGAATCAAATCCATCCCAGGCAGCAGGGCACAGTTTGTCACCTTCTGGCATGAGTGCCAAAAAATCTTTCTGGTGGCAGTATCTTGTCCCCTCACCTACTATAATGACTATTTCTACTGGCTTTCCTCTCCAAGTAGCAAAAAACTAGTACAGAAAAAAAAAAGGATGGAGGGAAAAGAACGAGAAATAATAGCAGACCACAGAGCAAGGCCAGAGTCTGCTTCCCAAAACATCTGCTCTGCAAGAACTGGGCCATGATGACAAGTGGTAAGTGGCTGCCAGGAGGACTACAGAACTTACTGAGGTTATTTTCAGGGAAACTATTGGACAAGGCTTTGCTGTGCAATGGAAGACCACCAATTCACAGGACTGGGCTCCCCTTTGCCAAATAAAGGTGTGTGCTTTTATGTGGTGTGGAAGTTTTCCACTCCTTTTCCCCTCCAGAGAAGACAGCAGCTTTCACACAGCATGCGTGATTGGAGGATAAGAAGAAGAGGCCAGGACCACCACATATTGCAGTATAGTCCTGTCCATAGCTAAGTGGGGCCTTATCCATTGTGTCTGCCCGTCAGCTTTGAAGTGAATTTACCAGCATTTTACCATTTACCATTTTACTGAATTTACCAGTCGTTGTTTCCTATCAAGGTCCTAAACCAGAAGACTTTTATTATTCATCTTCAGCAGATAAAAAGCTATCACAGAAACAAACTGACTGTTCTGTTACATCAGCTTAAGCGTATGGCTATAAAAAGCCTAGTTCTACTTTCTTTCAAGAATACCAAGTAGCAGTGCAGGCAACCCAATAACCAAGCCTGTGGCATGAATCCCAGGGTGACAATGTTCAGCTCCAGCCGGGAGGCTCCCAAGAAAAACACTGACTGCAGCAAGGTGACTAGGCAACCCTACATGCCTGCCTGGACTTAGCAAGGCTGTTGTAGTCCTCCTGTTTGACAGGTCATTATATCAGTTTCTGACAGAGAGCTCTGTTGTACCTACAGTCATCTTACAAGTATGTTTGACGATTGTAGGATCCAGGTTGCAACTCCTTTCCCAAAGTGCAGCTTCCATCACTGAAGCAATCTGCATGCCTATCGCAATCCTTGAGTTGCTATTATTCAGTCAATAACTCTGCAAGAGGTACCTTGCTAAAAGAATGCTGTAATTTGGCAGCTTAGGGTCAAACCAGATATATTTTTACTTGGAGTTTCTGAATGGTTCACCCTGCATCACCCCTCTCAAGCTCTCTGAAGATCTCCTTCTTGGACACTGTGAAACAGGGGCAGATGCAGGAGAGGTAAACCTCAGTTCAGCACGCTAATGGCCCGAGCTAAGGACTACCCAGAATTTCCTCCCTCCCTCTCGCATTTTTATGGACGTTACAAATACTCGGCGGCGGGCTCTCCCCTCTCACATTTCACCCCGCGTTACTCGTAACGCCCAGCGTTTCACCGGCAGCCGCACCCCGACGGCAGCACCCAGCGCCACGGGGCTACCCCCCACGGCCACGAGTGAGTGGGTGGCGAGGGGCGTAGGGGCGGGGGAAAGCGGGGTGGGCCGTGGGCCGGTAATTCCGGCCGGAGCGGCGAACGAAGCCTGGTCGGGGACGGTGGCGGTGGTAGCAGCAGGAGACGGCGGGACGGACGCGCAGCGAGCGCGGGAAGGGGGAAGAGCGCGGAGGCGAGGTCGGCCGGTGTTACCC
>JAHREE010000061.1:2532772-2640602 GCA_033628505.1 Tringa tobata
GGGGCAGGACCCGGCCCAGCGCAGCCCGCGGGGCCGTGTGGCGCTGCGCAGCCGGCGAGGTCGGATGCGGCGGCCGCAGAGCAGCGTGGGGGGCGCGGCGGGGGGCGCAGCAGGTACTTCTCTCCTCCGAGACAGCTTTTCCCTCACCCTGCCTGTCCCATTGCCCCCCTCCACCGCTGCCTGGGCGGCGGGCTGCGCCCTGCCGGTGTCTGCCCGCCCGTCGGTGCCGTCGGCGCGGCCGCGCTGTCTCCCTTCGGCCTGCCGCGGGCGAGGCGTTCCCGGCCTGCGGGGCTGGGGGAGTGGCGGCGCCCCGCCTGCCTTGCCAGTTGTCGTGTAAGCGGTAAAGCCACCGTGCCGGCGATTCCTTCGGGAGGTCACGTAGCGACGGGGAGCGGCGGCGGGGTGAGGAGAACCCGAGACTGTGAGTAGCGTAGTGTTTCCCGTGTGGGACGTCGGGGGTGTTCTTGAGTAGCCAAAACATGATGTTTGTCACTCCAGAAAGTTCAGGTTGCTGCAGTAATGCAAATTTGCGAACGGAATAACGGAGCGTGAAGCGGGGGGATTAGGTCGGGAGCGCTGGGAGCCGATGAGGGGGAAGAAGTCAATGTGCCTTTCTTTAACGTGCAAGAATTAAACCAGCCGGGAGCTCTTCTGTGCGATATGCAGATGTGCTGCTTGGAATTACAAAATATGCTCTGATAGCTAAAATCCAGAAATCAAGAAAAATAACCATTTGTCAAAGGCTTTTCTGAGGCTCTAAGATGCCAGGACATTAGCTTAAAAAAAATCTTTTAAAGTTTCTTTGAGTTGCCCGAGACATTGTTCTGCAGCAGATGTTTGTTGTCTTAACTTTATTTGCAACTAGTAAAGCTCAATTTCAGAGTGGAAATGCGTATTGAAATGTGCTGCTGTTCTCAAATGCCTTTTCTGTTCTTAAATTTAGCACTACAAGGATGTGCCTGATAAATTACATGTGTTTACTTATCATCTGAAAAGGCTTTAAAAATAAACAAAATATACAAAAGCTTGGCTTCAGATATGCATTCTTGACTTTTCCCTTGCCTTTCTTAAAATTGTCACTGGTGACCAAAGCATATGACTGTGTGTGGAAGAAAAGGGAGAACCGCAATGTGTGTGGTGGTGGTGAAAGAGGGTCTTCTCTCTTCTGTCAAATCTGTTCGTGGATGTTTAGAAGGCAGAAAAATATGATTTCCAGCTGAATCACAGTGAGTGTACTAAACACATAGCATTGTATGTTCTTGTGTAGTCAAAAGTAGGAAGTTAAGTCCTATTCTTATGGGTGCTTTATTATCACTTCTTGCTTTGACTTCAGGATATCATGAAAACTGAGAGCAGTTAGACTCACTATTTTGAAAAAGGAAATATCTTATTCTTCCAGCTGTAAAGTACCCAGTGACTCATGAGATGGTAAAAGCCTTCAGGTCCCCATGGGACTCTTACCAGAGTGCCTGCTGGGAGCAGAGAGTGGAGATGTACTGAGGGTGGTTGCTGAAGGACTTTGGCATCCCCATTATCTCCAGTTCCTCATTGCCTCCAAGCACTGTGAATTACACATTCCCAGAGGAAAATTGCAGGTTGACTCCAACTGCCTTACCCAAGGCATTATATGTGGGGAGCTGGTGATAGGTACAGCCCTGAGTTTCTGCCTGTACCACTGTGTAGTGGGGCTGGAGGGGGCAGTGGAGGTGTGCCTTGCCATAGGGCAGATCAAGGGGCCCTGGCCTACCACACAGCATTGCCTTTTTCATGGCATTGTGGCGCAGGGACCATACAGACTCTGGTAGACCCTAGGAATGTGAGCCATGGTGGAGAGCCCCTGCGCCAACTTGGAAAGGTGCTTGACCCTACTAAGATCCTTGACCTCTGTAGGAGACCGCACTAACTACTGTGGAAATCCCAAAGTATGGCAGTGGGTAGGGGCACATGATGGTGCTCACTGCTGATCCCAACTGCTCTCTCCATCCTTGGAGCAGGGAGGACAAAGAACAGCCAAATAGCTGAAGAAGACTACTGAATTGTCCTCCACATGATAGCGGTTCCTAACATTGTATCACTTCGTTTATCAGAGTAATTTAGAAAATTCTGTTCTGGCTGTTGCCAGATTGCCCCTGCACTGCGGATCTTTCTAGTGGCACCTGGTGGTGCAGTGGTAGAGATGGGATTTTTTGGTTTGCTTTAGAGGGAATAAAACTAATTTCCAGTGATATCGAGAGCCAGAGTTGTTGAGATAAAAGCAATGATCAACACACAACATGCCACAGGCAGGCTCTTCAGGTCCTTTTTTTTTAGAGTCCACGCGTTGCAGCTAGTGGCTAGTGCTCTCTACGTGTCTGGGACAAAGAGATATTGAGGAGTGAGTTATAGAGCTGTCAGGAAGCAGTGACAGATATCCTGGAGTTGGCTGGTGCTGTCTTGTTATTACCATATACAAAGAACTTCAGTTTTTCTAGCCGTTAAAAAATGAATGTGCTTTCTGAGTTACTGGCTACAAAGGAGGAAATAAAAAAGTAATATCACTGAAGGATATTACCTGGAAATGTTGCTGCCAGAAGACAACAAATTTTAGTTTTTTACATTATTATTTATATTGACTTTCAAGTGGCTTGTGAGTGATATTCCCTGAGAGTGAGGCCTGTGAGTGAGGATTCCCTGAGAATCCTGGCGCATAGTAATGTTACCGCCTCCATTGCCTTGCCAAGTAGCCTGTCAGAGATTGTAGAGGCAAAGATTTACTTTTGTGATACTAAGTTTGCTGTAAAGAAGTAAGTATGTAAAAGAAGTAATTATGAACAGTGGAAGAGACCTTGTGTGATTTCTCATCATATTGAGTGTACTCTCCATGCCTTCAGCTAGGGGAACCGGTATAGCATGATTGCTTCTAGCAGAATCTTGGCAGTTTACAGCTGCTGAGTTGTGACTGATGAAGTCCTAAGTCTGGCTTACCATTTTCTTCACAGAAATTTCCATTTTCTTCACAGAAATATGTTTGTCCTTTGATAGACCAGTAATGCAGTTTGCAATAGGCTTACAGAAACATTTATTTTGTTGCATGTGGTGCTCTTAAATGATAGAATTCTCTCAAGCAGCCATCAGCCCATCTGGTGAGTGTTGCTAGTTTAGCTATCATTAACAAATATTTTTCTAGTTAAAAATAATTGCTTATTTTACAGTGGAAAGCATGTGCAATTCATATGGACATGGTGGCATTTTGTTATAAGCCGATATAATGAAAGACTGTGATAGTTTCTGTGTTAACATTGTACGGATTGTAACTGACTTTCAATTAGATTCAACCTTAGCTGAGGTGAAGTTGTTGTGTTGAAGACCTTCACTGTTAAAATGCTTCAGAAAAGAGCTCAACAACTTGAGGGCCCAACTCTGCTCCTGGAAGATGAATGAGACACTCGCTGTCATCTTCAGAGTAAATAAGACCAAGGACACCAAGCAGCAACTGTGTTTCTTGGGTAATATGTATCTCCCAGCAGATCTCTTCACCACAGTAGTTTGGACCTAAGAACTAGAATGGGGAAAAAATAATCATAATGGGTAAATAGTAAATTATTTTCTTGGAAAATCATTTTTAAACACCCTGAATGTACTAAAGAATTCAAGTCAATTTAATGGAGACTTTTGTCAGATGACTTATTTTCTGAAGGACAGAATCCAAGAAAAGGGAGGATGGGAAAAAAGAGTGTGAAGCATCTTTTAAATCCCTTTACATTCATCTGGAATGTGGTTTGCTCCTTCCCTCTTCCAGAAGGCACTTGAAAATGCATCTCCCACTTTTCAAGTGCCCAAAACAGAGCACTAGAACAGTAGTGGCTCATATGTTTTTGTGATCTTCAGAAGCCTGTGCATATAATGACAGAATTTAGGCTGGAAGGGACCTTAAAGATCATCTAGTTCCACCTCTCCTGGATCAGGTTTCTCAAAGCCCCATCCAGCCTGGCCTTGAACACTTCCAGGCATGGGACATCCACAACTTCTCCGGGCAACCTGGTCCATGGTCTCACCACTCTCACAGTAAAGAATTTCTTCCTAATTCTTTTCCTAATATCTAATCTAAATCTTCCCTCTGTCAGTTTAAAACTGGTCCCACTCATCCTATCACTACACTTCCTGATAAAGATATCCTCCCCATCTTTCCTGTGGCCCCATATGAGTACTGGAAGGCTACTATTTTCCAATGAAAGTACTTTCCAATGAAAGACACTTCTGTATTAGACATAAGCCTTTTGATGGTAAGGCTACTCCGTTACCTAGAGTAATCAGATATTCCTTGGGATGTACAAGCTGCAGGCTGAAAACCATTGGTGTGCTGGTTTCTAGCAGAGGTTAAGATCTCAATTTCTTCCCTTGATACCCATCCTTTGAAAGTGTCTTTCATGTGTTTGTAACCCTTGAGTACATAAATGGTAACATCAGGAGCTCTAGCTCTTAAAAGAGTTGCCTAAACTAAGCTATTTCATTTTGGACCAATGGAAGGTGTCCTCCCATCCAGCACAACTTTTTCTTTTCTTACCTTTCCCAGAAAAAAAATCAAAAAACCAAACAAACCAAACTTTACAAATTTGGTTCAGATGGAAGCATTTCTCTGCTCATCCCCATCCTGCTATGGTTAGCAAGCTGAAAAATTTATTATCTCTTCAGTCTCAAAACATACATTTGGGGCACAAGCACTGATTCTTATTGGAGTATTCAGCAACTAAACTGTAACATTTCCAGTAAAACACTAAGTGGTTCTGACGTCTTCTGATATTTTTACAAAGCTGTGCATATCTTTTCCAATATTTATATATAGCAATGGATAAAAGACAGCTAGGAGGATCTGCTGCAAAAATGCAATGTATCAAAGTCTGTGGGAAAATGTTGCAGTTAATCCAAACCATAACTTAAAGAAAAGCAGAAGTAAATTGAGCAGGACAATTAAAGTTGGTATAAATATTTTTTTATTTTTAAAAAAAAACAACCCAACAACATTAAATGTCTATCTTGTATACACATGGAAAAGGAAAAAAATAAAGTCAGCCATAAAGAAAAATGTTGCTTAGACAGATGTGACTTGCTATGACTATTTTTCAAAGGGTAGCAGAAATTCAACTAATTTTAATGAGAAGTAGGATTGGGTTTATGATGACTGGCTTCATTAGTTGTAAATAACTTATTTTTTAACTGTTAAGGGTGGGAAGTAATTTTAGGCATTGGAAACATGCACACTGACATCAAGACTTGACACCAACTTTCTCAGGCTCGTTGCTACCTTAAGTCTGCACGCAGAACAGGGACAGGCTTAGAAAACAGCATGTGTGCCCTGCTGCTGCTTAGGCAGTGGTGGGGAGGTGGTGTTCTGGAAGCACCATGTACGCTTAGGTCTTCTTGAGAAGGAGTGAGCTGGTTGCTGTGTACACTGGGACTTGCTGGGACCATTTGCTAATCCTTCTTACTGCTCCTCTGCAGTTTTTTTCGGTCTGGAAATCTTGTAAGGATAAACAGCTATGAGCAGTTTTCCACATTGACTTCATATTTCCACAGCAAAGCTGCATCTGTGCAGAGCATGACCAATGGCTTACCCACAACTACATTGATAAGGGTGCAGCAATGCTAGACCTTGATGCCCTGCTGTAGTCAGAGTCCCTCTTGGATCCTAGTTTTATGTTATGGCTTGGGCACCCATGTAGGCTGTGGATGATGTGGGAACAGTGAGATTTATGCTGCATTTGTTGTTTTTATTTTCAGAGCCTGGTTTGCGAGCCACTCGGCTGAATTAATATGCAAGGCTTGCTGGAGCTAGGGATACCCACTGCCTGCCCAGATGAGTACTTGGAGGAATGTGGCTTGATCTCCCTCTTGTGGAAGATTATCGGAACTAAATTCTTGTGATACCAAAGAAGAGAAGTCCGGCACAGCAAACAAATGATGGCAGCAGTTACTGTGCCACCTGGTGCTCTTGCTGGCCCTCAAGTAAATGAAGAGATGGACTCTCTGATTGTACTGCATTATAATTACACAGGAAAGCTTAGTTTAAGGGAAAAGGCAGCTGATAACACTATTGCATTTCTGATCCTATGTAGTTTCATAGTCCTGGAAAACTTGATGGTGTTGATTGCCATATGGAAAAACAATAAATTTCACAACCGCATGTACTTTTTTATTGGCAATCTAGCTCTCTGTGATCTTTTAGCTGGGATTGTTTACAAAGTAAACATTCTTATGTCTGGGAAGAAAACTCTGAGCCTGTCCTCCACAATCTGGTTCATTAGGGAAGGCAGCATGTTTGTAGCCCTGGGAGCCTCCACTTTCAGCTTACTAGCAATAGCTATTGAGCGGCATTTAACCATGATTAAAATGAGGCCTTATGATGCAAATAAAAAATACAGAGTGTTCCTTCTCATTGGTACCTGCTGGCTTATTTCAGTTTCCTTGGGTGCCTTACCCATCCTGGGCTGGAACTGTATAAGCAACTTACCTGATTGCTCAACAATTTTGCCACTATACTCCAAGAAGTATGTTGTATTCTGCATTAGTATCTTCATAGCCATTTTGGTTGCTATTGTCATCCTTTATGCCCGTATCTACATCCTGGTAAAGTCCAGCAGTCGTAATGTCACTAACCACAGTAACTCAGAGAGGTCCATGGCTCTCCTTAGGACTGTCGTGATCGTTGTTAGTGTCTTCATTGCCTGTTGGTCTCCACTGTTCATCCTTTTCCTCATTGATGTGGCCTGCAGCGTCAAGGAGTGCTATATCTTGTACAAAGCCAACTGGTTTATCGCTCTGGCAGTCATCAATTCTGCAATGAACCCTATCATCTACACTTTGGCCAGTAAGGAAATGCGTCGGGCTTTCTTTCGCCTTGTTTGTGGCTGTCTCGTGAAATCCAAGGTGGCCCGATCTTTGCCTATTCAGCCCACACCAGATCACAGTCGAAGTAAATCCAGTAGCAGCAATACCCAAAAGCCAAAGGAAGATTTCTCACAGATGAATGTTTCCTCGTGTACCGCTGAGAAAAATGAATCTTCATTTCACAACGGAAACTTCTGTAAGTAAAGGACTCCTCAAGTCAAGTACCTTTCTGTGGCTTTTAGGTTTAAACTACAAGTGTAGTTTAAGTATTTATGCTCTTAAGTCACAGGGGAAAACACTAACCGCTTACTTAACTTTGAGGACTGATTTATCACCAATCATTTGCTTTGGGTGTTCATTCAGTTACACACCTGATTCAGAAAAAACCTTTCTTGCTAATACAGCCAATACAGAGTCCGTGCACATCTAATGACACTGCACCACAGTGGCATTGCATGATGAGGCTGCATTTGGCATTGCCTGATCTTGCAAGTTATCAATAAAACCTGTTACAAACAGCATTCACTATACACTGCTGATGATTGGAAAATGAGCCTGATCATTGCTGACTGGGAGAAAAGCTCATTACATATGCTGGTGATTTGTGGTATCTTGCTGTTATGTTAATGGCCTTATATGTATGTGGTATATATAGCTGTATATTTGTACAATTCCTTATTAAAAAGTAATTGTTTGGTAAAAGTTTACACTATGCTAAACATTGTATTGCAGTATACAGTGTAAGATGACAAATTACACAAATAGATGTGTTTCAATGGGGATATTTAAAAATATATGAAGTAGTAACTTTTAACTGACAGGAACTTTAACATGTCATATCAATCCAGTATTTTTATTTTTTCCACTCCTACTCAAACTTTTTATGTTTAGTGAAAGATAACATGACAGTTGTCACTGTGACATTTCACAACTTATTTTAAACAAGCAGTAGTAAATAACCATTGAGAGAGGCTGTATATGTTTTCTATTTAAAGTAGTTAAAAGTTGACCCAACAGTACATGTGTATCAAGTGTATGCAGTGTCTCAATGCATATATTATTACTTACTGTTTCCAATGTATTTAAAAACAAATGTCAAATCTATGTAAATCTGTGTACGTTGTAAATGCACTACCTAAGATGAGATTCTTCAGTTCTGAAACAGAGACATACCATTTCAGAAACCAATGAACCACAAACAGGTCCCTGTGGAGTTCCTTCTTTTCTCTCCAGGCACTCCCACAAGATGGGATTGTGTTAGAAATTCTCCAGCCACTGGGACGAGATCCCATTTTCTGGCAATGGGATCCTGTGCTCCTTCTGTTTCCGGGCACTTTTGCAGATACAAGAAGGAAGATGCGGTACAACAGGATCCTGCTGAAGAGCATATCTTCATTTATACCTGACCCTGCCTTGCATCTGGAATAAAAGCCTATTCGGATTGGAAGACCTTCCAACTTTCCTGGAGCCCCAGACTTACTCTTTTGAGAGGCTGTTCCAGAGAAACCTGTATGAAAACAATTTTATGGATCATCACTGCCTTACCAGTCTCAGCACAGCATGGTGTTCAGCATCAAAGGGATTCCCTGAGACCTAGAGCAGTTAAGACTTCATAAATATCTGTTTTCAAGTCCCCATGTAAGTGGCCTGTGGTACTTCCATCAGTGGAGGTTGATGGGAAATTCTGAGATGAGTTCCCGTTATCTTTCAGTAAGAATGTAACCATGCAGTTTTATTGAGCTCTTTCAAAGATTTGTGTTATTCAAACCACACCGTGCCTTATGCACAATTAGAATTAGTTGAGGCTTTTTTAATACACAGCCAGGAAGACCTCATCCTTTGTTTTACTCTGGTCTTAATCATTTAAAGCAGCAGCATTAGACTCTTCCCAAGTATGTACAGTTTATAAGTTGTGTAATGTGTGTAGCTAAAGCTTTTAAAATGTAGATGTTTGCATTGTGGTTATGTTTTACAAGTTAACAGTCTGCTTGTAAACATTTTATGCTCTTAGAAATGTGTAAGAACAAAGAAAAACTGTATTTGAATTAAATAACTGTGAGAGTAGTAAATATGAAATAATTTGTACCCAAAAGGTTGATAAGTGGTGCACTGAGAGAAGAATAAAAAGGTAAACCAAGCTAAGCAAGATATAACTATATGAACTGCAGATACAGGCTGGGTCAGCAGCTCTGTAGCTTTGTGAGAATTAGAACTAGTGACATTGTATTGCCATGGCTTGCTTACGTTTTCAGATCTTACAGTGCTATTTGGCTGTGTTTTCAGTGTGGAAGTTCTCCCCTGAAGTTGTGTCTTTGAAAACTATGAGCTAAAATATTTGTATACTTCTAAATGTTTGTTCGTGAAGTGGTGGCACATAGCAGCATTCCTTCCTAATGTAAAGCAGAAAGGCCTTCGCAGGACAATGGTTTGAGAAAACATTGTGGCTGACCCCACACCAACTCTCATGTCAAGGATGTTACATGATTCTTACTATTTAGTTGGAAAAAATGAGCATATTTAGTAGCCAAAGTCCAAACACAAAAATAAGTTTTAACATCTGGATAGTAGCTGTGGCTAATTGACAGAGTTGATGCAAAGTACACGTAATACAAGCAACTTCACTGCTGGAGGCCATGTCAGTACAAAAACCTCTTACTATACTTTGATTTCCTTCTTTTATTTTGGAGCTGTGGGGATATTTTGTTAGTTCATTACCCAACTGTACTTGAAGCAGGGTAATCATGGGTTCACATGTAACACTGATGATATAATTTACAAAGTACTTATGACTGAAGAGGAAAAAACTTGTCAATACAGTCTTCAGTGGGTATATCCCACTGGGAAATACTAGGTAAAGCACAGATTCTGGAAAATTTCAGAGCAGAATTTTCAAGTAGAACAAGCCTATGACTTAAGAGAAGTGGACCATAAACAACCAGAAAGATGTCCTATCCTTGAAGCTGGGAAAAGATGGAGAATAGCTTTTCTCACCCTAAAATATTGAAAATTCCTTAAAATACATCCCAGAATCTAAGTTTCTTATTATGTAGGCTGATTTGAGCATACAACAAACTGAATCATATCTCCCTTTCCCAATTGGTTTTACATGAGCAAAAGTTACAAAGTAGATTAGCATTTAATTAATATTATTTCATAAATTGGAATATTTATTATGGTTCTGGATTACAAAGTAAATGTAGATCAAATCACCTAAGAAGAAAAAAGACTTTTACAAGATGCTTTCCAGGAATATTTTGTTGCCAACAGTCTTAGAGAGTATTTTCAACTCATTAGGTACCATAAACATTTTGAAAACTTTTAATTAAATCTCAAACCATTAAACCAAAGTTGTTGCATAGCAGTCATTTTTCAAAGAACTGTAAAATGGGTTCTGTCTTTCTATTGAAAACATGCATATAAACTTGTGCCTGAAAGTAGTACCTGTCGGAACAATATGCTGCCGAAGTCAGCAGGCTCTGCCTCCACTGCCCCAAAGCTGGAGGAAGGCTTTGTCCCAGGTTTACTGGAAGCAGACTTGGTCTGTTGGCTCTCCTGCTCAGAAAACTGTCTGCTCTGGCAGCACTGTGTGCAGCTGCCACCTTGGTAAGGCACATTTTACAAGAAGCAACGTTAATTAGGATGTCACGCTGCCTCCAAGGTTTGTCCTTTCCAACTGCTCGAGTATGGAAATGGCAAACACATATTGGCATAAAGTGCCAAAAAGCTGGGGTTCTGAGAGCAGCTGGACTGCCTCTGCTGAGCAGAGTTGTGTCACTGTCTGGCCCAGGTAGTGCCACCAACACAACCAAGAGTACGGCTCAGCCCCTTGACTTTGCTGGGAGCTGTGGATCCCCATGGCCGCCCCAGGCCTGGGGACGCTCCCTTTTCATAGCAAAACTCATGCGGGACAGGCATGGCAGCACTGATTAGGGGTTTCTGCTTGGTCACCACGGAGTTGTGAGGCTGGCCACAGCCTTGAGGCCTCCTGGCATCTGAAGTAGTCTGGAGGCACCGTGCAGAGGCATGCAGAGGTGTGCTGGTGCCTGTGCTGCCCTCAGAGCAATCAATGTAAACTCCCAGAACTTCCCCAGGCTCAGCTTTTCTCCAAGTGTGTAAGAGGGAAGGGCCTTTGCAAGGAGAGACTCGGGCAGTGGAGGACAAGGATTTGGGGAACATCGGCCCAGCTAAGCTTCCTTCTGGTGTGGAGCCTTTCTCCACTCCACAGTACACTGAATAGCTGCTCTTGCAAGGACCTTGTCCTTGTAGTCACTCGTCACTGAGAGACCATGGAGTTGTCTACCCTTGGCTATACTGACCTATTCAGTGTGCCAAGTAGGAAAGCTTGGGTCTTCAGGAGAGGTCATCATCTGGCCCAGAAAGGGGGCCTGTACAAGTGATTTGAAAATGGTATTTGTCGAAAATCAACTTGGGAAAATCAGTGCCTATGTCAAACTAAGTGGAGCTCCTGTGGTGTGAAGTCAATGTATCTAAAGACAAAATCCTCACATGCCATTTAGTCCTCTGATATTTTTCATTCCTGTTTCTACTGAGATGGGTAGTTCATTGACTTACTACTATTCAATATCTAGGTAATCCAATATCCTGTAGAATTTAATTTATTCTGCTATAAAATGGGCATCCCTTCAGGTAAATAAAAAAATTCCCCCAAAATAAATTAGGCCATTAGGTAACACAGGCACAGGAGAACAGATTCAAGCCCACTTTACGTGCATTTCAATTTGATAGTAGTGCTTATTATTTTATTACTTTGGTTAAAATACAAACTGAATAATCAGAAAACAGAAAAGCGCGACACTTATATTCCAAATTCTGTTGCTTAAGGACTTCCTCAGAGACAAAATTGGTTTCTTTAACCAGAATACCACCGTCAGCAGACAGGCAAAAACTTGACATTTACAAATGTCCAGAATATAAATGATCACAATATTTCCACAAACATTATTTCTCCTGCAATTCTCAGTTAAAAATGTTTCTAAAAGTAATAAATAATAATAAATAACAAATGTAGAGTCAAACTCCTGTTTACAGCAAAATAGTCACTTTTTTGTTTTGTTGTTGCTTTCCAAACAATGCAAAGAAAAACATTTACTTCAAAATAAGAAACCTGGCTACTTTAAAGGTTTAACTCTGCAGGACTTTACAGAGAAGCAGTTATCACACCAAGCCAGCCACAAAGGACACAAATAGATGCCAATTATAATCTTTATATTCTTCATTAATAAAAAATTACACTTACTTTGAATGAATATTTTCCTGGGTGTGTTTGGTTGGTTTTCCCTCAAGGAAGAAAAAGGAGGACTGCTAGAAAAAACTATTTGACCTGTATATTACTTGACCTTCTACATACAATGTAAATATGCATCTTCATCCCCAAATCTGAGGCTACCTTCCTTTTCTGAGTCATCTGTGCTGTCTCCCACAATGTGGGGTAGCAGAATGAGTCACCCAGCTTTAGCTTCTTTCTTCTTTGGTTTCCATGGCCTGTTCTGTTGTTAAACAGGGTTTAAACATTCTATATTTAGCTTTTCCCCTATACAGTGCTTTTGCTAGAAACACGTGTCTCTGAAACCTTATCCCCCTTACTGAGATTAAAAAAAAAAAAAAAGCCCTGCTTTTTCTCAGTGAAAGTATACAAGATGCTTATGTTGGAAGATGCAGGGGAACAGATCAGTGCCTGTGAACATAAATGTCTCAAAAAGAGATGAGCAGTAGGTATTGCCTAAGTATTTTGCAGTTCCCCTCCCCAGATGTCCTGGTTTAACTCTATAAACCAGTTAGCATGTTTATAATTTGAAAAGAGCTCTCTATTCTCATTAGTGGCTTATATGCCTATTGACTCATGTTTCCAGGCTTCAGATTTCTTATCCCTGGTGTTTTCTCTTCCAAGACAGCTTTTCACTCCCTATCCAAGCCTCTGGTTAACTGCAGGAAAACTGTATGTCCACGTTCTTTTCCACAGGCCTGCCCTCATTCCAGCTGCACCCAGTGCAGATGTGAGCAAGGTCTACAGACACTGTGTGAGTAAGTACAGCTGAGCACAATGCATTTAGTGGGAATTTGCCCATATCCTGATAGTTTTGACCAAGCATAGATTTGTGGAGAGTGCAACCCTAGGTTTGGGCAAAAAGATCACGCAAATCAACATATTTTTGATGGTACACTAAGGTAAATCTGAATTTGGATTTTAAAGAGACATATGTTAAAAATATCTGGAAGATAAAAAGGGAATTGTGTCTGTTACTTCAGCTTAGACTTTGTTTATGCACAATTACTTTACACCAATTCTTGGTTCAGATGGATGTACTCCAGACAGACACTGGATGGAAAAAAGACTTCAGAGCAGAATTTGTAACCTGTTGCCAGAACATTCACAAGTTCCAAATTTCCCCTTTAGAGCTGTGCATTACCTGGAGGCTGCAAAACTCTGTTAGTTTTCAAATGGAGCATTTGCTACTTACAAATATCTAAATATGCATCAATTCTATTATGAACATATTGTAGCTGGCATCTGGCACTTGATATGCCAGCAGCAATTGCACTGTGGTATAAATTTTATAAATTATTCTCATCTTATTGCACAGCATGATGCCTGGGGACCATGATGATAAGAAATGTGAGCATATTATTCCACAGAGGAGAAAAAGAATGAACCCAGGATACAGAAAATTCAGTGCTGGCAGGTGACATTACTAGACTGTTAGTAAATATTTTCTTCCAGTCAGAGTGCACATTTTCTACAGAAATCCCGGTCCCAGGACTATGTAGTTTCTATTGAACATGTGTGGCAGAGAGGTTTCTGGCAGAACCGTCATTATCTCCCATTGTGAATCCTGTAGGATGTGAAGTGGAGGGGAGTTACTATATAACCATCTGCCCTCCCCCTGTGTGCAAAGCCCTGGGCAGGGAGATAGGCAGTAAGCCATAGAAATTGCATCTCCTCCTATTTTCTCCACCCAGGCATGGCCAGTTTGAATGCCCTCTTCTTGCATGAGGGAAAAGAACCTGGGCGTCCTCACACTGAGCAAACTCCCATTGAAGTCAGAAGGTAATTCAGTTTCCAAATCACATTTTCTAACTTTGAGGTTTCATTGCTTCTGAAACATCTGAAATAACTGAAAGTTTAGGAACAAGGCTGTACCTCAATGTCCAGTCTATTGCTGCCAGCCTCACTGGAAAATTTTATTAACCTAGTAATTACTCTAGATCTGCAATAAAATGAATCAGAAGCATTTGGTTCTCTTTTGAAACTTCTTTCTTTAAAGGAACCAAATGCATTTTCATTGCCCATAGTTCTCATAGTTGCAACACAACTGAAATCAAACTAATCATCAGATAGGACTCAAAATCAATGTAGACAGCCTTGCAGGATATTGAGACTTTTTTCTGACTTCTCAGCTATACCCTGGGAAAATATCAAAGAACACCATAATATAGTCTAATCTCAATGATTTGTATTTCACTGAATTTCACTGAAATTCTCAGCTATACCCTGGGAAAATATCAAAGAACACCATAATATAGTCTAATCTCAGTGATTTGTATTGAGTCTTGTAAATTTATTCTTTCAGTAAATTCTCAGTTCTTGAAGTCTTGATACTGAATTAACACCAGGAAGTGTCTAGCCCTTGAGATTGCATAAAAGAGAATAAAAACAGAAGGTGAGGGGACTCAAAACCAAAGGCAAACATTAAAAGGCTCAAATTATGCTGTCAGCATTGGTTTTCAGCCAATTGCGCAGCATTTGAGCCCACCTCCTAACTTCTACATCTCTTAAATTGCTGGCGGTGTTGGCTCCCCACAGAAATAAGCCCTGCCTCTCTAGCAAGTTCAGTTCACTCTTCTTGAGCTCAATGTCGAGCTCTTTGACTTTAACAACAACAGTTTGGAACTGACTATACAGTTTTTATACCATTTTCGTATGGGGGAAGCCAAATTACCAAAGTGACAGTGACAAAAAGTAATGGCAGGATCAACAAAGGGAGCACTGACTGGCCACATACCTTCCCTTCTGAACAGCTTTGAGATCATTTGGTTGCCAGTGACTTAGAAAAGCCTCTGGATCATTGCACCTGGCCAGACAGGATCTCTGGGCCCATTGCAGCAACAGGGCACTAAGGTGCTACCTAGGACCAAACTGCATTTGATCAAGCTATGTGTAACCTTTGCATCATCAATGGGCATGCTAATCTGGGCAAATGGGCTGGGCTGAGAGAGCAGTTTAAAACAGCCATGTTTTCCTGGAGGCAGAGTTTGTGAAATGTAGTCTGGGGGATTTAATATTTCTGTCAAGCTGTTTCATTTTGTGTTTCCTTGCCACCTGCTTCAATTTCCAAAACATGCAGCTAGATGGCTGCTGATATTAAAGCTACAGCTAGGACAATGGTAAAAATTTTTACATGTTTATTTCAGTATATGTTTAGTGCTTTCATTCATATCCCCATGTCTTGTCACATATTTTCAGGAATACACTGACAACATATTTAGGAATCTAAAACAGATATAGGGAGTGGGTGGGATTTTTAAAGGCACCTAAGGGAGTTACGCTTTTACCAAAGTGATACATGACATTCAAAGCACAAAAGAGGTCTTTTCTTATAGTTAGCGATATCACACTAAAAACTTTCCAGGACATGGCTGCAGGGAGGTGGAAGAATGGAATGGCTAAAGTTATATATGACAGAAGAGGTGGCAACCAAGATACTTCAGAATGGAACATGGTGAGACATGACTGCTCTTAAATGAAATAATTTTGATTTGGGGTATAAGATCTCCTGCTTTGGAGTATAAAAACTTCTCATCTTCCCTTGCAACTTCCAACCTGGAAAGAGGACAACCCAAATTTTAAGAATTCCACTAACCTCAGTGCCATACTAATTTGGGTTGCAATACAGCATTTAATTTCTTTTCTTTGCACTCAGCTCCCACTTAGACCTAGAAATATGAACTAATAACTATCTGCAAGAAAATTAATTGGAAACATTTGGCTCAGTAATGTCTTAGTTTGGCTTCTGAATGCCGTGATTACAGAATGAAATATATTTTTATTGCATGGATCACATGATTAGTCTTAGTGCCTCAATCATTTTCGTTCTTGGGACCATCAGCACCAAACTTCCCAAGTTGCAAGTTCAATATATTTCAAAGCAGATGGTACAAGAAAATTATTGCAGAATTTTAATATAATGATCCTACCTGAATGGATTCTAAGTGAATCCTTCAGTCAGTTTGGTTGTAGTTTGACAAATTTTTGAACTTAGCAAATTATTAAATGCAAATCTAATTTTAAGTACATTTAAGTATTGTCTGCTTCAGCGTAGGCAAGTGCTTAACTTAGACTTAACCTGCTGAGTTTTGGCCTTTATGAATCAAGTCTGAAGATTTGATTTCAGATACTGGTGTTAGAGAAGACCTTGGAATGATGAAGGCTAAATCCTGACTCTGGTACAAACTTTGCCTTTACAGGAACTATGTCTATTGAATTTGGCACTTGATAAGCTTCATAAAATAGGAAAATAACTTCATGTAGTGCTTGCATGTGAACAGTGCAAACCTTTCTTAAAACATTTCACAGTACCTAAAGCTAAGTACATTTATGCTAGAAATGCATCTTTATTGTATGTGTATTTTTCAACTTGATAGTTAGAGAAAAGCAGTATATTTGCAATACCTGTCACTTGTTGAATGCCCAAGTCAAGTTAAGCCTTGGCTGCTAAATGCAAATGACTTCACTGGCAAAACTGACACCAGAGTCATGATAGTTTTGACTATTTCTAAGAAGAAAAGATTTTTCAGATAGGTATTTGACCAACAATGCACATCTTGCATTCAACTTATTAAACACAAGTTATTTGAATTTCTCTAATAGTTATGTAACATCTCCTGGGAGAGTGGTAGTTAAGGACACCTAGATCTTCACTATAAGCAGTGAACTACTTATAAATAACCTTAGCACTCAAATTAATGAACTAAAGTTACAGAATATTGTTATATATGATTAGAAAAAACAAACGCACACACCTCATACACAGAGAGATGACACTAAATCATTGTTAAAGCAAGATACAAATGTTTTGAGTAGCGTCATATAAGAATTCAAACTTGACATCAAAAAGGTAAAATGCTTTTGATATCAGTGACACTGAATAATGCTTTTAAAAATCATTTTATGCTTAATTTCTGGATGGAATACTAGGTGCTGAATTCAGACTTCTTCCATGGTTAACCAGCATAATCCACCAGTAGTTGTGCTTCTTAGGTAAAATTGGCAATAAGATTCCTAATATTCACTTTATCAAGAAATTGAGACTGTCGAATTCTATTTTTATCTGAACAGTCACAATTGGCATTTTTCTTCTGGTAAAAACACGTCATAGAAGATAGTTCTATACTGTCAACAGACTGACCTGAAAAATATAGACTGTTTTTATGTATTAATGTGTATATATACACTATCAATATTCACATTAGAGAATCTGAACAATTTTGTTTAAATTAGTTTTTAAGAAAGCCTTCTGCTGTAACTTCATGTCTACATAAAGCATTGAGAATTTTCGAGTGTACTGGTGAAATGGGGCTTCTTAAACTGCAAGAAAACCTACTGGTGAATATGTGAATATGCTATTTTTTTAACATACATGTTTTTTCAGATCTGCAATTTCCCTTGTAGCTTGCAAATGATAAAAACTAAAATAGTTATCTGGAGTCAGTGCTTCCTCTCAGCAGGCTGCTGCAGGCAGAGTTCACTCCCAGAAGAAACTATTGGCAAATTATTCTTGAGATGATGATTGATGAGATGACTTATGCTGTCAAAGACACGATCTTTTGTACGAACCTTCAAAAAAAGGATGCAAGAAGATACATTAAAGAACAAAATACTTTTTCTCTTAACTTTGCACTAAAATTCTCTAAGAATAAAATGCCATAATGAATCGTGTTTTAGAGACTGATCTCTCTTCCATCAAAATCAGTGGCAATTTGGCATTTCTGGAGTTTTGTTTCTGTTTTGTCTCTTATTCCATCTATTCTCTCCAAGCAGATACTTTGCATGCTACCTATGGGCCAGTCTACTACTATTACACTTTCTGAATAGGTCTGCTTGAAAACTTTGTATAAGTCAGACTAAGTCAGATTTTTAGGTCAAATTTTCTTCTTCAAGAGACCACCTGCTTCGTTTAAGTGTTTTCACCTTTTTCATTAGAAAGAGATGTTCCTCCAGAGATGCCGGAACCCAACTCTTCTCTGTGTCCTTCAGCATATTTGTGCTTTCCTTAACAAAGACCTTCTTCTTCAAGTGCTGGAAAATGCCCTTCCCTAAAAGCGATCCAGCACACAGTACACCCCCATTCCTTTGAAACTGGAACACTTCAGGGCAGGGGATGTCATTTGTCTAGCCCATTTTCCAGCCCTCTGCACCAGCCTCCTGCTAAGTAAATTATTACACCCATGATAAGAGGAAACAGATATTGCAAGGTAAAATAGTCAAAAATCAGCACAGACCAAACCCTAATCTATATTACAAAATAATCTTTAATTATTTAACCACACCTTCCCAAAACATTTCCTTCCTATGTTTAAAACAAGTTAGCCATACAGCTTCCACAGGCAGAGCTGATGTCATGCTGCACTAAAGATTTGTATTGGGATGGCTTGACACTGCCTCAAGGAAAAGCCTGTGAACACTGCTCTGAAGTGAGGCATGTCATCTGCTTTCCTTGAACTTTTCTCAGAAAGAGAACAACTTCTGTTAAAACTTTCCAGAGCCAGTTTATACTGTGGTGGGCACCTCGCTTGAAATATTCCTGTCTTCATCATTAAGTTCTGGCAAAACTGCTAGAAACTTAGCACAGGGTGAAAAAAGAACCAAACAACTTGAATGGCAAGTGATGCTATCTGTTCAGTCTGGACGTAGCTGTGTCACTGAAGAAAATGAACAGGCTCTCCCAATTTCTGAAACATACTGTTTTAAAACATAACTTTATGTAATTATTGAAAGCTATATTTTCAAAATGGAAAGACATCTTTAAAATAGCAGTAACTTTCCTTAACTATAATTAGATTAACACATTTTCAGTCTATTCAACTCAGCTGAAAGTATTCTCACCATAGGCAATATGAGAGAAAATATGTGGTGTCAGAAACCTCCTGTGTTACTGAGGAATCAGCACTTACACTTCCTTCCGGGTCCACCAAAAGAAGATGCTTGGCTTGTCCATTGTGCATGCCTGTCAGCACAAAGGAGCCAGGATTCGTGGTACTCTTCCTCACAAGGAAGTCTCCACATTTCTTTAACAGCTGCTCTGCTTCTTTCCTGCTCATTTCTCCTTGATACCAAGGCTCTGTACTCAGGTCTTTCGCTACAGTCCAGTCAGATGCTCTGGATAAAAGAGGACTAGTGCACTCAGTAGAGATGGATTTACTCAACACAGCGTCAGATGTTTGGTTCTTGAGGGCATCTTCAAATGGTTCTGGTTGTGGAAATAGGAACAAAGGCAAGATCATTCAGAGGTAAATAATGTTACAAAATTGTGACATTCCAGTCATTTTTAACAGGATTTATTTTGTGTTACAGCCACTTCCCTTTATCTTTATGAAAAATATGAGGGAAGATATACTGCTAGGCCTACTGATTTATGGATTATATTAAGATTGAGGAGTCTAATATTTTTAAAATGTATGCTATCCACAGGAAAAAAAAATAAAATCAGAGCAAATCTTGGCAGGAGCTTTTGAAAGATTGTGATTTTATTTCAGTAATGGCTACTCTCAACACTTCCATTTATATGCCTTGGTAATGGGCAGAGGTCTCCTTTTGTCTTGCCACATATGCCAGACACTTTCATTTAAAATAAATTGCATAATATGGGTACCCAATGTCATTATACTTACATCTCGGCTCTCTTCAAGTAACATATTAATTTAAAAATTATCCATTACCAACTCTCCAGCCCAGCATGTCTAGAAGGGATCAGCTGCACTTATCACTCAGCCTGCCCCTGGCCTCCACCTAGGAAGGGGGCTTTACAACATATACACAGTCTAACACCTTTATCGTGATTTACCTAGCTGAAATCAGCCTTGGGGAAGCATCCTTTAATCCTCAGTTAAGTCCTGAACTAAGTGTTACTTTCTGTAGACTGGAATGAAAAGATGTACCATTACAGGTATCTACAGTCTTACAGAAATAGTAAATAGGTCAGTGTATGCTTCATTGTATGCTGTACTGACCTATTGGCAGCTATTTTCCTTTGCAAGATGTTCATCTGGTCAACTAGCACATATTAAAAAGAGCTAGTGTTCTGTGCCCACTAGATTTATTAAATGACATCTGCAGAGCAATACCATGAAGCAATTCATTAGCTGTAAACAAACTGCTCAGATATGAGGAGTACCAAGCCATGTTTGCATAGGGCCACAGAGAGGTTAATTTAGCTCAGAGAAATAGGGTAAATACAGCTTGTTGATACTCAGCTAATTCTCAAAACCAGTTTATGTATGTCTTCATTACATTGCAGTCTACACAAAGCCCAACACATGTTTAGCTTGACAAACCACTCACTTAGGACTAGTTGACACATTTTTTAATACTACTTTTTCCCAATGATCCAATAGGTAATAAAGATTAATGAAGGCTGGAAGATGGAAGATGAGAAAGTAGTTTTCCCAATTTTAAGGAAAAGAATAAATACAGGTAAGCATGTGCATGCTAGAAATCAAGGCTAGCATTTCGGACAGCAGAATTTTCTCATTTCAGATCTATATTCACAGATCACCCTATTCCCTCACCCTTTCTTTCAATCCAAAATCTCACTAAGCTGCAGAAATAAAGCCATATCTGAGCAAAAAGACAGTTTTATGTATAGTGAGATAACAGAAATACAGGTATGATATTTTACAAATAACATTTGGGCACCAACTGCTTTGTCTCACTGCCTTTCAATCACATGATTTGCATTAAATAAATCATGTGTCAGCAACTGATTAGAGGTAGCAAGAATAGAAAAACAAAGAAAATTTTCTGTACCTCAAAATGCTTTCCCTAATTTCCTGTTAAGTATCTCTTCAAGGCTGAGAACAATGTGTATTGGTAGCACCAACATCAAATTATAACTGGTGATTAAACTATCGTTCTATGGCTATGACTCTAATTTTGGAAAAGCTGACTTCAAAGTTGGAACAGATAACTAGGTAGGATAGTAGGCCTATCCAGGGCAAGGCATAACACAGCCTTTTAATTTCCCTCTCAGCATCCTTGTTGCACCAAGCTTTTGTGGTATATGTTGTCTTCCTAGTAACTCCTTCACAGGACAGACTGGAGCTAATTCTCCAGCCATTCACTCCTTCACTTTCCTGCATGACAAGCCTCCTGACATATTTTCCTTCTGATATGTCTGCCTGTAATTCTAAGGACAACATAGACTGCAACTCAGCTCAACTCAGATGTAATACAAACTAGCTTCAAATCTCTGGCCACTCTTATTTTAACTTAGTCAGATATGAAACCACCATATGAAAATACTACAATTCACCATAACTCCACCAGGAATACTAAAATTTTGAGAATTTTAAAATTCTTTTCATACAGAACTAATACATAAACATATTGGGTTGCTTGTTAGAAAGGGAGTGAATAGGAAGGGAACTCACTCATGTCAAACAGATCTTTTCCTGGGCTGCTCTCTTTGATACCATCTGCTATTCCACTGATGGTGCCTTCAGCATCTGCCTGAAGTGCCAGTATAGCCTCTATATTTATATGCTGGGTGTTCACATATGTTGGCATCTCTGCTGTTGTGGTTACTTGTGATTTCCCTTCCAGCATACTACATATATCCAAAGATCCTAGAAAAATCAAGACTTTTTAATTTCTTTTTTGTATTTGACAGAACAGTGTTGTTATAATGACCAAATAACATCACACTCCATTACCACAGATTTAAAATTCCCTGGAATGGAAGATGTAAATTCAAAAACTGCAGGATTTAGTAGCAAGAAATGTTTATGAATGGATTCAGAACTGTATTTCAATGTGGGTGTGTGAGTGTGCTATTATTCAGGAGGAAAGGAAAATTTTGTAAATAAATATTGTCAGTTCCCAACAGATATTCAGTTGGGAAGTCATGAGAGAAGAAAATGGAATAAAATCCTCAAATTTGTGCAGTTTAACAACAGATAACATATTACAGTATTTGAAAAGAAAGTGTCCCCAGAAACACAGTAAAGCTGTCATGTAAGTGTGGAAGGGGTGAAATTTCACACACATGTTTTGATGTGATTTGCTTAAAATTCGTCGACAACACCAAGAAAAACACTATGCATTATTTGCTACTTGTGGAGCAGAGATCATGTACAAACTCATGCGTCATTCTACATTTTAAAAAAGTTTCTGACTTTTGGCTCTTCCTTTGGAAACTTCCATCTTGCCTGCCCGAGTGGGTCAGATTTTCAGAACAGACCATGAAGCCTGCCTTTAAATACCATGGGGTTTTAAGACATGGTGAGCTACACAGGTGAAAGTTTGGGGCAACTCTATTTGTGAACTGCTCTGCAAAAGATAAAATTTTATGAAGGTGTGCATTTAATAATTTATCCAGAGGTAATTACCAAATGCTTTTCACTGACATCAATGCTAAAATTCAGACAAAGGAAACCTATCAACAAAGTGCAGTTCATTGCCCTAAGATTTTGAGTCATCAGACTTTCACATGCTTTGGCAACCCAAGACTTCCTGCAATATTACAGCTAAAAACTAGCAAAACTCACCTTGCTTAACAAGTCCATGATGCAAATCTTCACTGAATTTGTCTCCTAAGTGATGACTCTGATAATAGATTTGCTCTTCTCCCACTCCTGCTGAAGACTAGAATGGACACATGTGCAAAGAAATTTTCAATTACCTTTAAAATGCTCATATATATTATGAGTGGCTCTGACAATTTCCTTGGCTGTATTCTGTGTACTCCCACTCCTCATTTCCGATTCATTATGGTGTCAGAATATATATCTCACAAATGCATTTGTGTAGGAGTAAGACATTACCAGTGACCTTCATGTAAACTTCTCTGCTTCCTGCTGTTATTAACCCCCACAATCCCAAATGACACATCATGTCCTCCAGTACATTTGTTTTCACATAATGAGTTCTGACAAACTATGCCTGACACTGTGCCAAATTCTAGACACTCCCAGCACCCTCCAAAGTCTGAGCTGAAAGACTCACATTGGTACCAGGGAATGCATTTGGGTAATGAAGGGAGGATGCTGTCCACAGACAAGGCCCCTCTAGATTTAAGCAGAGTTGTGCTTGATCTAAAAAATCCTTTTAGGTGGCTATGTTGACACTGCAGCCAAACTTCCCCCAGCAATGCTGTAGAAATACGCAAGCTGACCTCAATATGAGGTGGAAAACCTGCCTAGAAACCTAGCTGAATAATGATGGCTGCTAAGTTATTAACATAATGAACTGTTAGTAACAACAGCGCTAGATTTTTCTGCATCAAATCTTTCCCAGTTAGTGTGTACTATTTGATACTCTCTGAAGTAGACATGGTTTCTACAAATGTAGTAATGATCAGTGGTTTTCTCTTCCTTGAACCTGTGTAATCTTTTAACACCATGAGGAGCTCACCTCCTTTTGTTTGTTCTGAACCTGTCTAATTTATTGGCCCCTAGATCTTCAGTGCCCATTCAAAAGGAAGCTAGCCACACATGAAGGGCCAGCTATAGTCCCAATATCCATTTTAAAATACATATTTTTAAAAAATTATGAATCCATCAGCAGGAGGGCAGAGATGCAATTGCACTGACCTGAGCTGCATCTGCAGCAGTAGGAAGTCTTGTTTTGAGCCTGGCATCAATGAAGCCGCCAGGCGGGGGCATTTTATTTGGGATGTTGTTGTAATAGGGATGTTCTGTTGCCTCGTTATCTTCCTCCATCCATGGCTCATCAAAACTCTGCACCCTATAAGAAAGTGAGTGCTTTATTTTGCCCCTTGCTTGCAAAGCACTTACAGATTTTTACAGCATGTTTAGACTACCTGTCAGGGGATCACTACTGTATGTTATTTTGACAATTCAGCTACCATCATAAGTCAGGAAGCAATGATGGTTCATATAACAGACTCTCTCTGTTTAGACAAACTTGATCTGAATCTCGTCTGCAATGAATTAAATCCTTTATGTTGAGCAAAGGATGTTTTTACTTAGCTTCAAAGACCACTGTGAGCTGCATTAAAAAACAATTTTATTTTACCTTGCAGTAGCATTTGTAATTTTATTACTTGATTGTTTGACTAAGCCCTAAAACTTTGGTTGCTCTATCACCAGTATAAATCTGGAAGAGCTTCACAAAGTCAAGAGATCAGATCTGTGGTTTAGGAGCATGGCTGAGAGTGTCCCTTGGAAGACAGTCCTGAAGTGCATAGGTGCCCAGGAAGGCTGGTCATATTCAAGGAGGAACTCTTAAAAACACAGGAGAAGGCCATCCCCAGGACCCAAAAAAAGAGCTGATGGGGAAGAAGACCAGCCTGGCTAAATAGAGAGCTTTGGCTGGACCTCAGGAATAAAAGGAAAGTTTACTATCTCTGGAAAAGGGGGGTGGTAAATGAACAATACCAAGATGTAGTGAAGCTATGCGGGGGAAAATTAGAAGAGCCAAAGCTTAACCAGAACTTAACTTGGCCACTATGGTTAAAGATAACAGGAAGAGGTTCTTTCAGTATATCAACAGAAAAATGAAGCCTAGAGAAAATGTGTGATGAATGAGGTGGGCGCCTTAATGGTGGAAGACACAGAGAAGGGAGAGTTACTGAACGCCTTTTTTGCTTCAGTCTTCACAGCTAAAACTGTCCCTTATGAATCCCATACCCTGGAGACAAGGGAGGAGGTCTGGAGAGAGGAAGATTTTCCCTCAGCAGAGGAGGAATGTGTTAGAGACCACTTAGCCAAACTAGACGTCCATAAGTCCATGGGCCCTAATGGGATGCACCCGTGAGTGCTGAGAGAACTGGCAGATGTTATTGCTGAGCCACTCTCCATCATCTTTGAAAGGTCATGGAGAACAGGAGAGGTGCCTGAGGACTGGAGAAAGGCAAATATTACTCCAGTCTACAAAAAGGGCAAGAAGGAGGACCCAGGGAACTACAGGCCGATTAGTCTCACTTCCGTCCCTGGGAAGGTAATGGAGTGACTTGTTCTGGATGTCATCTTCAAACATTTTAAAGAACAGGAAGTTATTGGAAGTGGTTTAACACAGATTTACCAAGGGTAAATCATGCTTGACCAATCTGATGGCCTTCTGTGACATTATAACTGGATGGCTGGATGAGGGGAGAGCAGCAGATGTCATCTACCTTGACTTCAGCAAGGCTTTTGACACTGTCTCCCATAACATCCTCATTAGAAAATTAAGGAAGTGTGGGCTAGATTAGGGGCCAGTGAGGTGGATTGAGTCCTGGCTGTGTGACAGAACTCAGAGGGTTGTAATTAATGGAGCAGCCCAAGAGGGCCAATGGAATCCTGGGCTGCATAGGGAAGAGTGTGGCCACTAAGTCGAGGGAGGTCATTCTTTCCCTCTACTCTGCACTGGTGAGGCCACAACTGGAATACTGCGTCCACGTCTGGGCTCACCAGTTCAAGAGAGACAGGGAACTACTGGAAAGAGTCCAGCAAAGGGCAAGAAAGATGATTAAGGGATTGGAACACCTCTCTTACGAGGAAAGGCTCAAAGAGCTGGGAGTCTTTATCCTGGAGAAGAGAAGGCTGAGAAAAGACCTTATTAATGCTTATAAGTATCTAAAGGGTGGGCTGAAGAAGCATGGAGCCAGACTCTTTTCAGTGGTTCCCAGTGACAGGATGAGAGGCAATGGGCACAAGCTGGAACAAAAGAAGTTCCATTCAAAAATGAGGAAAACCTTATTTATGGTGAGGGTGACAGAGCCCTGGAACAGGCTGCCCAGGGAGGTTGTGGAGTCCCCTTCTCTGGACACCTTCAAGACCCATCCGGATGCAGTCCTGAATAATGTGCTCTAGGCAATCCTGCTTTAGCAGGGGAGTTGGACTAGATGATCTCTAGAGGTCACTTCCAACTCTGACAGTTCCATGACTCCATGGTTCTGGGATTTAAGTTATTTACACAAGTCTAAAGTGAGTACAGAATGCTTGCAGATTAGAATAGTAGCATTTTGTATTTACCATACACACACTTTACTCTGATATAAGAGATTATACCGGGGTATCAGCTCACTGGGATTTATATTCATGTTAGCAAGCATATAGCAATTCATGTCAAAAACTCAGGTCACCAGAATGCTCTATCCCGGCCTTTTAAACATACACAAGCAAACAGATTTTGTATTCTCCAGAGAACAATGCAGTCAAAGCCTCTGTACAATATACCACGTTTCTAAAATCTTTACCCTTGCTAATATCAGAAATGATGAAATGTCACTAGTCATTTTGGAAGCCTAGCAACTCTAGCTTACTTCATCTAAATTGTCAGAACTGCTATGAGAGTATCAACAATGAGGAAATACCACAAATTACATCCATTCTTGGCCATCCAACTCTGCCTACTAACTACAGTGGAAAATCACGGAGTGACAGAATCGCCTCGGTTGGAAGGGCCCTTTAACATCATCTAGTCCAACCATAAAATAAAAACAAAAACAAAACAAAAAAAACCACCAAACAAAACACACACACCAACACTAAACCATATTCCCGAGCAACACGTCAATTCCTCTTTTGAATATATCCAGGGATGGTGTCTCAACCTCTTCCCTGGACAGCCCATTCCAATGCCTGATAACCCTTTCCATGAAAAAATTTTTCCTAATATCCAACCTGAACCTCCCTGGGCGCAATTTGAGGCTACTTCCTCTTGTCCTATCGCCTGTAACTTGGGAGAAGAGACCAGCCCCCACCTCTCTAAAACCTCCTTTCAGGTAGTTGTAGAGAGCGATAAGGTCTCCCCTCAGCCTCCTCTTCTCCAGGCTGAACAACCCCAGCTCCCTCAGCCTCTCCTCATAAGACTTGTGCTCCAGACCCCTCACCAGCTTCATTGCCCTTCTCTGGACCTACTCCAGAACCTCAATGTCTTTTTTGTGGTAAGGGGCCCAAAACTGTACACAGTACTCAAGGTGGGGCCTCACCAATGCCGAGTACAGGGGGATGATCACTCTCGAGTCCTACTCACCACACTGTTCCTGATACAGGCCAGGATGCTGGTGGCCTTGGTCACCTGGGCACACTGCTGGCTTGTGGTCTGTGGGTTGTCAACCAACACCCCCACGTCCTTTTCTTCTAGGCAGCTCTCCAGCCACTCTTCCCCAAGCCTGTAATTTCCCTGAGCTGTGACCATATCTCATTGTTCAGCCAAATGCATGATCATTTCAATAAGTTCACTGTGAAATCCATATTTAGCACATTCTTTTAGAATGACTGTGTGCCATTTATATTCATTAGACAAGCCCTGCTTTGCTAATTCAGGAGAAATCTCCTTTTAAAGTATTTAAATGTTGTCTATCTCCAGCAACTTTGTCCACAGCACATTTTATTAAGTAAATGTGAAGCTAAAGAAGATCCTTTTGCAGTCTTCTGCAATCATACTCACCTATCATGGAAAGTAGGTATCTTAGAGGGGCATCGCAAGTATTGCTTGAATCGAAGCTCAAATGCCTGTCCTATGGTGCTGATGACATCCTGAGCCAGGCCATCACAGCATTCCAGTACATGACAAGCTAAATGAAAAAGATTTGACACATGCACCTGCAAGTTATTTTTAATGTCATGTTATTATTATTAACAATATTATTAGAAATTATTGTTTTGTTATGTTATGCAAATTATTGTTTATGCACCGATCCATGACAAAACACCCACACCTCAGGCATAGTTGCCCTATACATAGTGTGTATATTTCAATAAAACTCAAATCTGCCACAGTCAGTTCCAGGCAATGTGGTGTCTTTAAAAGTTAAATGAAATTGCTCTAGTGTGTAGCTGCAATAGACAAAGCCACTAACCAGTTCCACAACAAATCCATAAAGACAGGAAATCTCATAAAATTTCACTTGTTATTACCTCAATGCAATAGATTATATAAGAATTCTGAGCTTTAAGTTGAAATTATAAAAATATTAGTAGATGTATCAACAACAAAAAAAAGCTTTCTTGCTTTCCTCAACTTTATCGCCACTTCAGTTTTATGTCTAATCACCCTAAGTTTGCAAGCTGTTCAATTCCTTTGAGTTTCCAGAATCTCCCAAATTTCAGGCTGAGGGAGGAGCAGTAACTAGGATCCTTCCTAGATCCCAGGGCCTGATCTGATTCCAGTAATACAGAGGCTGGTACCTTTTCCTGCTTCTCTGTATGGGATCACTGTGGGATCACTGAGGAGCACTGAGCCAGGACACCAGTTAACTCCAGCACTCCCCCATGTGCTACCTCTCTGAACCCACTGTTGAGAGAGGCAGTAAGGAGGGAGGCTGGCAGTAAAAGCTCTCTTCCTATGGGAGACTGAGAAATCTTTATCAGCTTTATCAGCTTTATCTGAGCAGCCAAATCCATCCTGGTTTTAAATCAAAGAGTGGCTCAGAGGTATCATCTTTTGTGACAACGTAAACAGGTGAACTCATGAAGCTTTCACCTAACAGGAATGTAGACGGGTGTTAAGACCTGGAAGCTAAAGATCTGAATGAACAATATCTTGATGATATTCACAAAAGCCCAGGCAAGTTCATTTTCCATATTTAGAGTTGGTCTAAAGCACATGGTCTATTGGGTAGAGCCTGGATTGTATTTGAAACTCTGGTTCTTTTCTAAGACCTCCCATAGTATGGTGGGACCTTGTTCAAAGGTACTAATTTCTATGCCCCCTGACTGCCTTAATAACCCGAATATAAATTCTTCAGCTGAAAAATTGTATTGTAGTATATGCCTGGTGTCCAGCTCAGTGGATTCAAGTGCTTTGGATGCCAATGTCCTACAAATAAGGATTGGTCACGGCATTTGTATGACACAATTTCAGTCAAAGCAACTCAGGAGGTTTAACAATGACTTCTCAGAAGCTGATCTGCTGGACAGACTTCAGAAGAGGCCAGAATAAAGGGCCAAGAAGCCTGCAGTTATGCAGGTTTGGAATGGCAAGGGCAACAAGCTATCTCTCCCTCAGCAGCAGCAGCAACTAACACAGCATGAGATGGCAACAGTCACAGTGCTGCCCTGCTAAACAGATCCAGTGGTGCTCTCTTTTCACCTTATAGCATCTGGTGTGCCAACCAGCAGGCTGAGGCAATGCCTGATTCAGGGGAAATATCCTTAGCTGCATGTCAAAAGTGGATTCAGCAGCCAAAACCAGGACCTCCACGTGTTCAGAGGCAGACATCCCTGGGCTAGCAGCGGAATATTTGCTGTTTACCTGCCCTGCACCACTGCTGCAGGCAGTGAACAATCAGCCTCCAGAGAAGATACAGACTTATCTTCATGAATGTGGACTGAAAGTAGTTAGCCAACCAAAGCTATAATGTTTCCAATATATAACTTAAGTGGAGGTTTAAAGGGGCTATATTACCTGCTAAACCTGTCTGGAGCTGAAATGAAGCATGAGTCATTAAATAGTTTTGGTAGATGACATAATGAGGAACCTGTTTCCTTGGATACATGAATGAACTTTCAGTAGGTAGGAGATGCACTTCTTGTAAAAGGATGAGAGGGTTTGGCTCACATAGAGATGATCTCTTCTGAATGTTACAGAGGAAGACAGTTGGCTTTTAGATTGCTAGATCCAGAGACCTTTTCATCCTTGGGCAGAAATTAATTTAATATGCAAGTGAAAGCTGTACTACAGCATTGGTGCTAGAGTCAGTAACAGTAGCAGTTGCATTTTCACTAGATACAGAAGTAAATTTGAACTCACTTCTAGAGTATTTTGCAGATAAGACAAAGACTGAAAATAGGCAGTGCTTGTGAAAAAGGGAAATCCAGATTCCTTGGTAAAGAAGACCTTTTAAAAAAAGGTATGTTAATGCTGGTCACATACAAAGTCACTGATCTGAAAACCACCGATGTACACACACAACTGGGGAAAGCTCCCATGGAAAGCTGTAGTGCAGAGGTTTAAAGATGACAACATGAAAGAATTTCACATGGAATAACAGTGCTTCATTGCAACAAAAAGGGCTTATGAGAAATGGGCTAATGATGACCACAAAAGAGAGTAAAAATAGGAAGGTGCAGACTCTGTTATGGATTGCAGATATTAATACTAGATTACTCCAAACAATAACTGGCATCATCCATCTTTTTAAAACAATGCAGGAAAATGAAAGGAAGAGGAACAGAAGTTATCTGAAGGATGGAGGATGTGCACTGCAGCTGGCAACCTACAGACTTCACTCTGTCAAACTGTTCCTTAAGAAAACTGAGAAATTACTTGAACTAAATACGCCATAGGAAGACAATACCAGGTGCTGAGATGAATCCTCGATCGAGGATAGACTAGGTCAACAAGAAACAGTGACAGAAAACTAAAGCTAAACACTTAGATATTAAGGAACATAGTCCATGGAACACTTTTTATATAAAATCCACTCACACAGGAACAGAAAACAGAGCACAGGGCTCTTTCAAATCTTACAGTCCAAACGTCCAGTCTGCAATGCTGGTCCACTGCATTGCTACTGAGATCTCTCAGTACAACTAGGTCAGTCTCCAGTTTAGCAGAAGGGTACTGCTAAAGTAGGTGGGGTAGAGAGAAGCTCTGCACCATGAAGCCTGCAGTCTGATGCCAGAGCCTTTCTAACCGGGGACACATCATGTTAAGACATAAAGCATGGTAAAGAACTAGACTATCTCCCTACCTCCCACTCCGCATAAGATTTCTAGGTGTTTCACTAATATTCAGCATATCAGTGTGCTTAGTGCAAGTATTATTTATGACCTAGTGCTCTCAAGTCTGGACATTTCTGCACATGGACACAACAGATTGTTGAGGTATGCAAAATCATTCAAGGTCACAAAATATGGAAGTTATTGAATTAGTTGTGCCCATGGCAAGGGTTTTCAGGTTTGACATTTTGGAGTTAAAGTGTCTGAATTCTGCAGAAATCCAATTGGAAGTGCATGAGTCTTTTTTTGGAGCTAGTTTTTTTTTTTTTTTTCTGTATGAATCTATGAATATTAAATAGATTCTCAGGTACATTATACAATACTTTGTATCTAGCATTAAGACCTAGTGATGCTTTCTGCATTACAAGTAGGAAAGTTTTCTGTACTTATTTCAGAATGCAATTTGCAGGTTTTATAATTTACTTATATTTTTGAGAATTTGAACTGGATCTTAGTCATTGAAGACAGTCAACAAGAGGTTCCCTCTTCCTGACCAATCGCTCATAAAGCAATATAACCTTGAATAAAACTTCACTGAGAAAGAGGATTACAGCCTCCAGCAAGCTAGCTCAAAAGCTCACTGTTTGGTAAAGAATCTGATTCTGCCAGGAAGAATTAGGAAAGTACAGAGAAGACCTAACAGATTGAGCCATCTCATCAGAAAATTTAATCAGAGGACTGCTTAGTTCTTGCATAGTGATGGGGTGTAGGTAAGAGTTAGGTGTTGCCTAAAAGCTCACACAGCCAAGTAAGGCAAGCATTTGATTTAAGAGATGAAGAGAATCCAAGTGATATTTGAAGATGAACTGCAGGCAAGATCTGTTCCAATTTTGAGAACCAATTTGCATGTGACTGTTCCTTATTGCTACACAATCTTTCCATGACTCTGTCAAAGGCAATCCTCTTATTGGGCTGCATTTATTTTTTTCTGGAGAATAAAAAGAAATTGACTGAATTATACCATGAATACTTCATGTTTCTCAAAGGAAAAAAAGATGCCAAATAGATATTTCTAACTTACCTCTCCGATTAACAGGATCCTTAGCTACATATGCAACATAGTCAGTTGTATCCTGTCAAAAAATTAAAATATCTACAATGAATGCAAAAAATCATTGCACTGTTCACAGCAAAATATCACAGTCAAGAGTGTGTATATTCCTGTAGGTAGACCCTCAAATGTCATGTTGTGCTCTTCAGTTATATACTACTTAACCCCCATAAATAAGTTTATAGGTTTTGGTACTGATGCCATCACTTTGCTTTCTCCAGAGCATGATCTATTCCAGCAGAACTTAAAACTCTCTTCCAAGGTCTTTGAAAATCAATTAAACAAAATTTGTAGAATTTAGATCAGGCCTCATTTAGAAGGGAGTAAAATTACAAGTCCTCATCTTCAACTACCCAGAGAGTTTGGCTCAGAACACAAATATTCAACTGGTTCTGTGGCAGGAAGAGTGGGAGTAACAGCCCTGCTCCTCAGAAATACTGAGCAGTAGCATTTATTTATGTATGACAAGCAAGTGTTTACTTTACTGACTACTGTGCCATATGGCACAGAGGTGCTCTGCCACCTCTGTGGCAGACTTCCAGGACACTCTCCTCCAGCCTCTGGGCTGCTCCCAGCCATCCCTGCTGCCACATGAGGCAGATTTTCTGGCATGAGCAGGCTGACATCTTCTTTGGGGATTTTTTGCTTGCTCTCCTGCCACCCTCACGCTCCTGTGCACAAGCATCACAGATTTTTATCACTGTACAGATGACACAGAAAGACCAGTGCTGGCATATCCGGAAAATTACATATATCCTTGATGCAAACAGGAAGTCCTGGTTAGTTCCAGTATTTTCTGACATGCCTGGCTAGTCAGATATAGCTAAACTTTACTGAGGAATATATAGGATACACTACACCAGTCTGCATAAATGTACCCATAGCCTTTTCAGAGGACTGATCCAAGACCATTGACAAGATCTAATGCATAACAAACATAAACCTTCAGTTAAAAATAGACTTCTTTAGCTTAGCTTTCTCTAATGCAAGCACACGCACAAAGCCCTACCCCCAAACAAATCACTATGCTGCATGTATACACAACTTCCTTCCTAAGGCAGCCATATCACTTAATGTGCTATTGGAAGGCGGTCAGACACAGCAGTGATGAGGTTGGACTGTAAAAAAATGCAAAGCAGAGAAGAATAGCCCTAGCATTTCATCCAGAAATTTCTAAAGCACCTAGTGACGTAGTGGCTGGGCAATGACCTGAGCAGAAGTAACTATGCATATCAACAAATAATCAGTTGAGAAAAGTAGCTATGTCTATAGTAGCAAATAAAGGCTATATAAAGCCTTTAATATAGGCTTTATAAAAAAATAAAGGCTATATAAAGCAAATAAGGTAAAGGCTGAGAGTTGTTCCACAGTTGGCTGTGCTGTTTAATTGTTGCTACTCTCCCTTGCCTGGCTGTGCTGGTTTCCCATGCCATGCTCTGAAATTCTCTGAGGGACCAGCACATGCTGGGCATTGATCCCAAGAGAATACTGTGAGGGAAGACAGTGAATGCGTGGATGCAAATTGCATTGTGCTGTTTAGTTTTGGTGCCAGAAAACAGGCCACAGAACATTTATTTACTAGTACAGACATAGCTAATGGATACATTTATGCCTGAGTAAATCATAGATCTATCTCGTAGCTAGCGTGTGAGAAACTAGAACTACCTACTCTTTATTTCATCTAAAGCTCTCAAAATCAAGCTGATTATGACAAACCAAGCTAAGCTAGGTACGTTTCACAATGGCTAAATTGGAATACTCCCATCAAATGGCTATACAGGGCTGGGTTGATGCAACGAAGTGGTCCCTGACATTCAAGGACTGAAGACAAGTACAAATGAGCTATAATTTTTACCTCAAAGAAATCGCACTGCAGTGTTAAAATTTGGAGGAAAGGCTTAAATTGAAAAACTACTGGCTTCAGGGACCTCTGAGAGACCTGACTTATTAGACCTTATGAGATCTACCTCCCCAAAATTTCAGCAAAGATCTCCAAAACCAGGTATCTTGTCTAGCCGACTGGAAACAGCCACCTGAAATGACTATGGATGAAAAACACTTAGTGTATCATAAGCAGGGGCCAAAGAGAGCTAAAGCAGATCCATAACACAGTCTTGGCGGTGAATTAAAAATGATTGTGAAGTGGTACATAAAAGGATTTGGTGGAGAGATTTTTAAGCTCCCATGTACTGACACAGCCAGAAACAGTGTGACTCACTGCAAAGGGGAATATTGCATATATATATATATATATATATGGTACTCAAGCTGTTCTCCAAGACTGTGGAACACTTCTCCAATGGACATATTTTGAATCATTGAATGCTTAGGGACTAGGAGAAAAGTTGCAAAGGTAATTGCTGGCACAAATACCCAGAGCAGAAAAGTGGATGGGGTGAGGAGTGGGGGCAGCCTCACTCCTAAATAAACCAAACTTTAAAATTCAAAATAAAGGAAGTATTTCCTGAAGCAACATGGGTACAGATCTGTGTTCTTAGTTCAGTACAGCCTTTCTCCATTCATTTTAAATCTCATATGAGGAGATGAGCTTATGGGCTGGAGCTCAACTGTGTTTGAGAGATACAGTTTGGTGGTGGCAGTCCACCAAGTGGAAATCATTAAGGGCCGATGAAAATTTTGTCTGGATGAGCCTCAGATGGTTTAATAAAGCTGTGACTTAAATCACATCCTTGCATCTTGTCTTCTTCCATGTGCACGCAGGACAAAGGAACAAACTGCTTTATGAACAAACTCTTGATTTAAAGTTGTGCCAAATACTAGCCCACTGAGACTAACTTTTGATCATTAGATACTCATACTTACCCTCTTCACCACCAGAATGAGATCATCATGCAGTGATCTTACAGGGAACACAACTTTACAATTTCACTGTCTCTTGTAGGCTCCCTTACAGAATGCAATTTGATTACTCTGGTAGCTCATTGATTCAGTAGAATGATTTTTATCTCTCTAAAGCATTTGGAAGAGCTTGTTTACTCCAAATCCAATCTCTACTCCTGTTTCTCTTTCCTGATAAATCATTCTATCAGTGGGCAGTATGCAATGGTGTTTCCAGGACTTAGCATTTCAGATGGCAGATGGTGAGCAATGTATCTTCTTAGGGAGGCAGGGAACTGTGCTCATCACTCCTATGTCCACTTCAGGAACTGTTCATTTTCAGCATCCATTGCAATCTGTTGTATTTCAAAGCTGCTGTTGATCTATTTTTTGCTCCCCAAATTATTATGATATGGTGTCCTTTTCCCTTCTGGAACTGAACCCATCTGAGCTATACTAAGAATAAAGTTTGCTCTTCTGTTTTCTGAGGATAGTGATATGAACAGAGAAAATGTCAAGGATCTTCAACTTAACAGAGTTGAACTGAGAGAATTAACTCACAAAGCAGGCTACAGATTGCCTTACCTATAGTACATGACTGATAAATGACAGATAATCACATGATGGAGGAAGAGGCAAACTCATTCGATTAATCTAGGTTTAAAAGTTTTCAAACCTCTAAGGTAAGAGGTGAGCAATGTCTCTGTTTTATAACTCTCCCATTCCTTCCTGGGTGACAAATACTTTTTAAGCACATTTAATATGCTTTTGGAAGGACTGCATATAAAAACAGGGAAAAGCACAACAAGCAGAAGTCTGCCCTTTGATCCAAATGAACCAAATGTATAGGTATATCTGAAAGCTCTGCAAAACTAGAAAGATCTGGACTTTTTCTGAAAGCCCGTCTTCAAGCTGCATGAGTGTAATGAATATACCTGAAGGCAGTATTTAGGACAGTTTTCTCAATGTCTACTTAAAGATGAGAAGAAAAATGAGAAGAAAAACCAGTCTATTACTGTAAAAAGTACAAACTAAAAAACAGTCAGGACGAAAATTCACATGATACCCATATAACTGTACTACATTAGTCTGAAAAACTGAGACCTGCTTACCAGTTACTATATGAATGCTCACAGCTCTTTGATACTTTTCATTTTGGTCATTCAAAGAGAAGGATTTATGACTACTTGTCAGTTGTTTTCCTCAAAAAGAGTTTGATGACAACAATCAAGAATAATTTATGAAACAAGAAACAGGAGCTATCGTGGTTATATTTTTCTTTCAGTAAGCTATGCAATAAATTTTGTCACACAGTCTTCATAAAGCAATATCTACATCAGGGAAAGCTTTAAAGAAATGCTTACCGGATCACCTCCAGATGCAAAGGAAATAGATTGCATATGGTGATTTGCTATGATCTGTATGGATCAAAGAGAATAAGTGTGAGTCAGTCGGCTTTCTTACAGATTAGCTTTTTGATTTCTTTTTTGGTTTGTATGGGGTGAAAATCCAAAACCAAGATCAAAATGACCTCTGCATTTCACCTACCAGGAGTGCAAATAGCAGCATGATAATAGAAACAAACTTAAGGATGAACATATCTATTCTGGTGTTCTTTAAAACCTAGCAGGACGTGGTAATATTGCTAAATGTGCTCAAAACTCTGGTAAATCATATAGATTTGTCATTTGGAGAAATTTTAATCTGCTAAAGCTCACTTTCTTTATTACAGATAGTGATGAATGGAGCAAAGCGTCCTATTCATCAAACACTCTGGTGAAATCAATGAAATCATGCCAATCTGCACACCAGCTACAGATTCTAACATTGCTTCCACTACCTACTGTGTCATTTTATGTTTCAAACACCAACATGTTTGCAATATGCAAACAGAATTTTGGATCTAGCTGCAATGTAGCATTGTGGACAAAATCTCAGGCATACTCCAGGTCATATGAAATTCAATTTGCTTATGTGCTATTTGAACTAATATGATAATTCTCTGGGAAGAGACAAATTGCCACGAACCTCTAATACAAGAACAGCTCTGCTCCATTGCTATTATGAGATTTAACTTAGGAAATCTTTTAATACTGAAATCATGTAACAACCAAGAAAGAAAAGGTCATTTGAAAGAAAACTTCACTTGATCATTGAGTCATAGACACCATGCCAAGGAATTAATCTGGTACAGGACAGGCCCCTTATCTAGTGCCTCAGAGCATGTGATAATAGTAATTTGGATCTTAATTGCCCACTTTGGAGAGGGTACCACACACTTGAGAAAACCATTTTGGAAAAAAATGAGGCTAAAAAGATATTCTCTTGACTGTTCTCCCACCCTGCATCTTAAAGACCTGAACTAGGAACTATCTTCCTTGCAAACAAAAAAACCTGACATGAGTTTCTCTGGATCTTGCTGCTTCACCAAGTTAGAGAGAGCTAACAACTATTTGTAGTCCTTCTTTCATTTAAAGAACGCTTCATTTTCAGTTTTCCTGCTTGTCCCACAGCAGCCTCTGAAAATATGGTTAATTTTTAGATGTTCAGTGCTGAACCATCATTCCCTTACTTGTCAGTGAGGACTTCCTTCTTTTTTTCCCCTGAAGAAGTGATCCTTATAATGGAGATGAACTAATGAAGATTTGTTACACCTTTAATATTGTCACTATCTTGAATTATGCAAATAACCCAATCTTTTAGTTCACCATCATAAAAACAAAAAATTATTTCAAATTACCTCAAAAGTTATTTTTCCAATTTTTAAGAAAACTGAAGTGTGCTTGAAACCATCAGTTCAAGTCAGACACTTTTTTTTTTTTTAATTCCACAGCTAAACAGTTTAGTTTAGTTTGAGACAGGGGTATTTCCCCCCTCCAATACCAAAATGGAAACAAGGCATAGCAAATTACCAATACCCTCCATTGTTTAAAATAAAACAATTCCTAATGTTGGCACATAGTGTAGAAACATTTTAGTCTACCCAAATCTGCATTTTAAACAAATAAACACTACAAAAATTCGATTTCCACTCATCCCTGCTCAACATGTTCACAAAACTGTGCAATTGTTTTCCTCATACCCCAAGGGCCAAAACCACTGTCTTGTCCTTTTTTGCCTTCCAGCTCATCTGGGAAAAAGAGGCTACCAAAGAATTTCAAAGCCATACTTTTGGGTGTGGGGCCTCAAAGGGCAAAGCAGCTGGGCCATGCCTATTTTAAAATCAAATGCTTGACACAAAAAAGAAACAAGGGAGACCACAGCCAGACTGGGAATCTTTGAGAAACCAGATGTTTCCCAGGCTTGCAGCACCCAGGCTAAGTCTATCTCAAAAAGAATGATGTGAGAGAAAGATAAACAGTTTTGTCAAATCAGAGAAAAGTCAAGACATCTGGGGAAAGATTCTTCCCCGGGATAAATCAGTTTAACTCCATTTCTACCCTGACATTAGCTGGAGACAAGGTCACTTTCAAGGTTTGGAACTTTTGTAGTAGATCTAATTAACAACAGGTTTGTATGCTAATGATCGGGGGCAAACTGTCCTTATGAAAAGCTGTGTGTATTCTATAATCAGGCTCCAAATTACTGCAATCAACCGTAATATAGCTCCCACAGTCTCAGTGATGACTGCAGAAGATTATGATGTTTTCTAAATAAGGACAATAATGAAGATAAATTAATGAAAACATAATAATAAACAGCAAGCTTTTTAATAGACAATGTATATATTCTTTCGTACTCTTTAATCCTGAGGCTTCTAAGGACAGCAGGATTTGTTTTTTTTCCTCTCTAGCTGTATCTGGGCAGAAAATTGCATGCCCTAACGCACTATGTGTCTCACTGCAAATAGCACAGGAGTTACTGCGCATGTCTGTCTGCTTTCACTTTATACATAACCTGAGCAAGGATTTTTCTCATCTCATACATCATTCACAATCCACTGCAGTGATTCCCCAAAGTCTGTCTGTATCTTCAGCAAAATTAAGAGGAAGAAATGGGCTGCTTAAGAAAAGCTGCCTTGTCTCTGTAAACACTGGCATTTCACTGCACTGCAAAAACGCCCGAAGCTATATTTTTAGCAGGCCTCAGGAAGAGGGCAGAAGGTTTTTAAGCCCTTTAAGGCTGTAAATGGGAAGAATGACAATAAAATTGGGGAGGTGCATTCAATCCTTTAATCACTTACTACAAATGCATCCCTTTTAACACCTGGAAATTTTGTAGCTGTGCCCAACAAGAACTCCCAGGACCAGAAAATACCATTTCAAGTCACAGGTCTTTTAAGAGCAAAACTGATCTACCTGAAACATGGCAAGAAGAAAATAATTCATCAAAGCTGTGTTGAATACTGGAATAAACTATGACCCCTACTACGCTTACAATTCTGTTTTCATTCATTTTACAGATGTTATTGTGGAATAATAAAGCTTTGAGCAACTGAGTATTTTGGCAGACAGCAAATAATTGTGCATTAGGATGTTTATCAAAAGCCTCACAAATGAATATGACAGTTACACTTACCTGTTTCGTATCAGGAGTCATCAGGTTTAAGCTGGTGGTGGAGATATTCAGCATTATGCTCATTCCTGCAAACTGAAGATTGCTTTTTCCCAAGATGCTAGAAAGAACTTTGCTTGGTGGCTGTGAGGGGGGAGGGGGAAAAAGCACATTTTTGTTCTCTGTGTATTTGGGACGACCTTCATTGTATGCAGGGCTAGCTGTAATTTTAAAGGTTTCTAAGAAGTTGTAGATTTTCAAAGATCATTTCATTGCAACAGCTGTTTTCCTCTGGACATAATTTCTTATTTATATTACTACTACTACTATTGATGATGATGCTAATAGCTAGACCAGTATTCATCCACTCTTGACCTAACAAAATGGGGGTTTTGTGAGATAGAAAAGTCTCATCTTCATCAAGGAACCAAGTGAGCAGACTAAGATGAATGCCTTAAGTCACTATTTCACAACGGCATGTTCTTACTCTGTAAAAACCCACTTCAACTCCTGAAATCTGTTGTTTGCTCTGTGTCTACTGAGCGCTCTACGCCCTTCCCAAATGGAAAATCAGACTGCAGTGATACTGATGGGATGCTCATAAAAAGGGATACACAGTGTCATTATGCTGGTAGACTTCTTAGTAGTAGGTAAAAGCCCAGGCATAGGCTAAAACCTCTGTATACTACTGGCAAAATCACGAGGAAAGTACAGACTAGGAAAAGATATCTGTCTTTAAAAATTATCTGAAATTTTGTTGCTGGGCAAATTTTATTCTCAGCCTGTAGACTTACTTTAAAAACACTATTTCCTTCCAATAACTAATAAGCAACATTGCTTCTAAAACCCGTAATACAGCAAGGTGTCTCACTAGGTACTTGGGACTCTGTTTAACCTACTTTTCTAATGACATTTTGCATCACTTTGCTTTCCAAGGAAAAAGATATTTTCCTCTTTACTTTCAGGTTTAAAAACAAAAGCCTGAGAACCTAGAAACACCAGTGAGATAAATTTGGCAGTAGGGGGAAGAACAACAATTTTTATTTCTGAGACAATTTTACCAATTTTGCTGTGACATATGTTGTCACATATGCCTAACTTTACCAGGGGAAGATTCTCCATTGCAACAAGCGGTATTTCACCTTACCCCTTTCTGCTGGGATTCTGCCTAGATGACGGAGCAGCTGGGGAAGCAGACAGAACTTTTCCTTCACCTGCCTGTTCTCCTGTGCCCAACACTACACACAAGATCTAGAATTAATTGCTTTCTATGCTCCTTTGTTAGTTAGCATTAAATCCCAGCTTTCCTAGCAGGCCCCTGGAAGAGCAAGCACTGCAAGACTGTTGAAAGCCATGAGTGCAGGAGCCAAGTCAAGGCTTCCTCTACTCGCCCGCAGATCCTAACTCCCACCACACAAATAATAATAAAAACACTGTAATAAGTGTGTCAGGCTAATGTCCACTGGACCTGCCGTCAACACTGGCCACTAAGCATTGGCCACAGGTGTTTTTGGAAAAAGCACAGGGAACAGAGGGTCGCTTGGTATGTTCTCTCCATTTCCAGAAATCAATGATTTCCAAACTGATTGTCACCAGTAGAACTAGGCTCCAAGAACAGGTCTAATCACTTTCAAAACTATGTAAACTTTTGGCCTCTGCGATAGCTTTCAGCATGTATTTCCACAACTTACTCATGCATTTTATGGAAAGGCATGCCTTTTTGTTTGTTTTAAGACTGCAATCTACAAAAGAAAGAAAAGGAAAAGGAGAGGGTTTCAACTGTAGTAACATAAAGGCAAGCCATTATCTTTTTCCTTAGATGTACTCATACTTCTAGATGCCTATAAAAGTAGATCCTGACCAAAGGGTAAGAGGCAACATACAGTGGGTGAAAACAGCCAATATTTTAAATTATTAATCATCTGCAATTCTCAAAGCTGCTTTAAAGTCACCTGCCTGCTGTGCCTCGTCTCCTCTGTGTTGAACTAAGAAAATACAGTCAACCGCACTACAAGAAAAGAAAAATACCTTTCGTTTCTTGAAGGCTCCTTTTGCACCAGGCACAGCTTCACACACATGACTGATTGCTTCCCTGAAGAGACAGAAAAAAGCCTTATGGCAAATGAATGTGTAGGTTTCTTCATTTAACTTAAAATGCACTGGGAGAGAACAGCTTCAGACTATATTTCTGCTCACAAGTGAGAACAGTTATCAGCTCAGTTACTCTCTTCTCAAGGCTAAAACAGGTGCCATTCAAATTTAGGTTCCTTCAGTGTGAAGCAGAAGACAGTAAATAGTCAATGTTACTGTAAGGAAGAATATCTTGATAACTACAAAGGATAACAATATTTTCTTGCAATGCAAAGAAGAGATTTTCTCACCCTAAATTAGAGCATTTGTCTTGATACCATCTTCCAAGTCTCATCTTTGCACCTTATTAAGCCACAACAAATCTGATCATAACACGTCTGTAATCAACATCGCTTTACAACTTTTTTTTAAAGCTTTCTTGTAACGTAAGGGTTAGTAACGATCATTTTTCTCACTACTATACTATGCATTTTTCCAATCAGAGCAAAACCACTTGGCTTTAGATAATATCGGAACCCTAAAATACTCCTGATAATATGCATTTTGTATACAATACATGTGGTGTACAAAATTTTAATTGATATCTGTTCAATGTGATCTCAATAATTTATTTGTGGCTCTATTTTTACATTGTAAGCAAAATTAATGCCATTAGCATTTTGCTTCGGTTCTCTAATATGTCTTCATTCTTCCCACTGCAGTCAGGCTGAATGAAAGAAATGCATGTTGAAAATGAATTTGAATCCATATTCTCTCATAGAAGAGTAACTGTGTAATACAAAACCTCTTGAAATCACAGTGCTACAAACAAATCTTATAGATCCTTTCAGTATTTGACTACTTACTAACTGAATAGTCACCCTGATCAGAATTTGGAATTTGTTCCCCTGCACTGAGAGACCTTCCTGTGACCATTAGCTACGAAGCTGTAAGAGACCTGTCCCATTGATACTGTAAGACAGAATGGTTGTACATGGACAAGTAAAGGTGAATTCTAAACTTGTTTAACTGCTTTGAACATGGATTGAAACTAATTCTATTATATTTAGACCTAAAAACATGCAAACATTTTATGAAAGAAAAAAAAAAGAAAACAAATGGGAGACAATGAACTACAAGCCAAAGAACAGTCAAAAGAATCAAAGCCTTGAAACACAATCTTGACAAAAACATAAATTATTTTAATTTTATTCCATGTGCAGAATATTTCAACTACGCATAATGTGAATGCACAAGATCAACAAATGAGTCAGGAGAGAAATGTCATATATGTATCAGCATTCAACATATAATGGCTCAGCAAATGTAAAAGATGCATCTGGTTGCCATCAGTAATCACTACATAGTTATGCCTTGGGTGATTTTACGTAGGGCCCAATTCAAAGTTTGAATCACCTAAAAGAACTGCACAAATTTATTATTTTTTGGGGGTGGTGGTTGTGGGGGTGGAACAGGCCTTGCAGCAGGTTTAAGGTCTTGTCATTCTGAAAAAGTGTGAGATTTATAGTGGGAGAGTCACAAAGGGTTTCAGGCACACAATCCTATCTTCAGGTCTATAGGAGACCTTTTTTGTTCCACAATTTGTCTTTTTCTTTTTTTTTTTCACCCCAACTACATCTGCTGATTTAATACAACTGCCTCTCGCTACAAACCCTGCCTTCCATATGCTTTCGGACCATCACAGCTACAACTGTGCTCCATCTCAGAGCTCAACGCTTGCATTTACTTCCCACATTTAGCACACTGCTTCTTTGACTCCAAATAAGTGTTTTAGTTAAAATAGCAATTAACTTTTCTTACAGAGCAAGTAAAAATCAGACAGTTTAAAAGAACAGCCCTGACGCATCTTGAAATACAGCACAGGAAGCGCACACACAGTGATCATTATGATACTGAGACACAGGATACTCCTGAAAATGTAATCAGGAAAAAGAAATATTCTTCTTTGCCACCAAAAGTGCTTTTCTTTGACTCAGGAAAAGCAAATAGACATTATGTTATACAGAGCCATTCCCTCAGCCTTGCTACTGAGCTAAAAGTTGTGGTTTCCCACAACTCGTGATTTCTTGCACTGATCCAAATCCTTTGCAGCCAATGGGGTGGGAAGCCCAGGCCTGTGGCAGTCACCAGCCTACTGCTGTCTTTCAGACCTGTGCATTTTGCTTCCCCAGGTGTGTCTGAGCTGCCCAGCATTTTGGCTGCAAGTGGCTGCCACAGAGGCATCACCAGCATTTCATCTTCTTTGTCTCCTCCAGTGGTCTGATTAGTGTACTCCGATCCCTCATAGGTTTTTTGTCTCATAAAAAGGATTTGTATTTCAGAGATATGAACTGTGCTTGAGGGCTACATTTGCCTGTAACTTCCTTTCTCTTCCTATTTGTTTCCACTATCTTTCTTCCCTAACAGCAACATGGAGCAGGTAGGAAAAAAAGGGAATTTTCAGGTAATTGCACCTGACAAAAAAGCTTACAGGCTTGTTATTTTTCTGGTACAGGGCTGGGATTTGTAGTGGTTTTGCTACTGCCTCTTCTGCCTGCCAGCTCCTGATAATCAGATATCAAGCACGTTACTCAATAGACCCATCTGACTCAAGGACCTTGTTGATCAAAACTGCCACTTGAGTGTAGGACAGGAAACGCACCAGCTGAAGAGGCTGAAGCCCAGGGCTGAGGGTTGGCAAGGCAGCATTGGTTACTGCTTGTACACCCTGCTTCAGCAGAGCAGTAAAAGCACTAAGTGGCTGAAAAGCTAGGATATACATCCTCTCACTCTGTAATTAAATGCTATAGATCTTCCAAATACCTGCCTTCCTTTTAGTGAAATATCTCAGTTTTACTGAACTCCGTGTTCCCCAAGTCTGCAGGAAGACTGGAATTGTAGGGAAGGACATGAGAAAGATGACAACTTGTTGAGACACATGTCAGATGAGGCAGGACATCTGAACATGAATTTGACAATTTTTTAGCTTCAGTTTTTGAAAATCCGTGAATATTAAATGTACCCAAACAACTGCAGGGTACATTTAACATTCTTTAACTTAAGAATGCTTTTGGTGAAAATCCTGGGAACTTCAGAAAAGATATTCATAGATCAATTCTGCCTAGGCAAGGTCAGAGCAGCCTGGAAGCAACTCTTTGTGTAATTGCAACAAAAGACACAGCACTTTTCCTACCTGGGAGTAAAGAAGTACTTGATGAAAACAGGAAGCAAAAGGATGGCTGAGTATCTTCCACTTTTTCCAGCGGAAGGTTACCTCATCTCTCTGTTCAGAATATTCTAGATCATTTAGGGGTGAGATCTTTACACAGATAGCCTGGTGATGTGGAAAAGACATCCTAAAGACTTCTTTTTGGCTTGCTTTGCCAGGCAGCACAGGGCAGATGTAAGCTATTTTTGCAGCAAATCAAATTTGCAAATGCTCTGCAGCATGAACGTCTGAGCCACAAGTCAAGCCCAGAAATAGTTATTGCTGCTAAGTTGAGAATGCCATTACCTGACTTGTGCATGGAAACACTTGTCTAAGGAAGGCAAAGGCAGACATTCTGGACATATCTGCATGGCTAAACAGTTGCACAGAGTTTGGAAAACTTGGATGTGACTTTATTCGCTTCCTTACCAAAACCGAAGTTATTCAACATAGACACACATTACACCTTTCTAAGCCACATGCTGGGCTAGGCTCAGATAAATACCAGTGTAGAGTTATCTTGATCTCTTGTAAAATTTGGTATCGCACTGTCTGCACGCTGAGTTCCAAATCTGTCCAAGAGTATTTTCTGCTTTGTAGATGGTCATACTGTGGAGTCATTTTCTTGCCACGAAACATGTTGTGTATTTTGAATATAATTTCAGCATGCACATTTATCAAGTGAAAGATTACAAATATGCATTTTCTGAGGCTGACCTATTCTGCTTTAAAGTGACTTGACGTCTGAAACAGAAAAAAGAAATTTTACATTGCCATTAAAAAGGCTAATGCCCTGATATTTTTCATAGCTTTAGTCATATTTTACTCTGACTTATATAAAGTAGCCCACTCAGGAAGCTCAAATCTGTTCCTCTATGAAACACTGTCACATGAAAATACTCTGCCTTCTTTTGGTTTCAATGTGGGTTTTTTGGCTGTGATGCTATGTTTTGTTGTTGCTGGATTAATTAATATAATTTAATTGATTAAAAACCAGGATTCTGGAACTCATATTTCAGGGAAATGATAGGCACACACAGAAATCGCACAGATTTCCTCAACGTATTTGGAAAAAGTATAGCCATCTCAAATATTGACACAAGAAACTGTGACTCATTTTTAGTGTGAAATGTTTTGTATGATGAGACTTGAAAACTACCACTATTCTCTTGTCAATATCTCCTCGTATCCTACAGTTCCCAAGTTTATCTTTGCCACCTGCAAAGCATAGGGCTTCACAGATTAAAAAAGCAAATATCAAATGATGGATTTTTTAAATGAAAGCATGACACGTCTAGAAGAACTGTGCAGAAGGCTCCTAGTTAGTTTTTAACAGTATTATATTCCTGCCAATGTTTTTTATAATTCACAAATCACTGCCACATGTTGTACCAGTATTTGCTGAGAAGAAACAAAGTCTATACCAAATGTAGAAATAATTTGCTTCCGAAAAAGAAAAAAACAGAGACCAAAAATACTTTTTTAGAAATCAGTTTAATAATTGAAATATTATTTGTTCATTTGGAAAACAAACAAAGTGAATGTGTGTTGTCTGAAGAAGCAGAGAGGACATTCACAAGCTCTGAAGACTAAACAGTATATTGCTGTTTACAGAACTTTAAATGCCAACTGGGAAATTGACCATGTCTGGAAGATATAAGGCTAGAGAAGTAGCTAAGGAAAACAGAACAGAGAGTATGGATAGAAAAGGGAGGCCAACTGTGTGGAGTGGATATGCCTACTGCCATGAATTCAGAGTACCATGGCAGGAGTAGCCTGCAGGGGAGCCCCCCTAGAAAGCTGCACAGACACCATTTGTCACAGCAGTCCAACTGAAGTGAAGCCTGTTCTGACCACATAAGTGACAGAAAGCCTGGAAGAAAAGGTTTGTGGAATAAGGCAACAGTGGCAGATATGTCATGCAAACTGTTGTCACCCGCAGAGCAAGGAGACGACGACTCCTCCTCTTCTTCCCCTCAGTTCCTCATTTTGTTTCTTGAAATGGAGTTTTTTCACACATAGAAAATCTACAAGCAGAAAATGAAAGGAAGCTGGCCGACTTCATTTTTGGTTTATTGAATAAACTTTACATAGTAAAACAGTTGGCTATGGCAACTGTTAGACATAGAGTACCACATGCTACTAAGTATGTAGTATGCAATCTATCCAATGGTTGTTATTCTTACATGCCTTCATCTTCAGTGTGAGACCTCGATCAATCTGATAACAGAAGTCCATGCATTTGAGAGGACTCTTGCTTTTACTGCCAAGAATCTTTTTATCCATTGGTATGCTCTACAACAGCTCTATTCTCAATATTTATAGATGATCTAACTTCAAGGAACATTTGAAGCAATTTCAGTACAAGCTGTACCTTCTTTTGTAACATACAAGTAAGTTTCAGAAACTCTGTTTCATTAATCAGTAACAGAGAAGTCTACCTGATCTTGATGCCGCCTTCTAATAGAGCAGTTCTGAACAATGGTTTTAGTTTTAGATGTGTAGAGTGAAACTATCCAGTAGCACTACTAATTTAATACATCTCTTCAGTCTGCATGCACATACAAAACTGGAAGAAACATTAATTTTTCCTTATAGTTATGACAAATGTATGCCACCAACAGGTGACACCAAAGAAGCATACAGCTGCTCCTCCACTGCTGAGAACACAATCATATATGTCTGCAATTAACCATTATTTAGACGCTGACAATCTTGGTCCAAAATTTCAGGTACCTTTGAAAGAGGAAATGTCTTAAAACCCTGGTTGCAGCTTTTATGAACATAAAGTGGGGGTGTATAAAACCTTGATGTTGAATGCATACCTACAAAAGCCTTCCTTTTGCACAACCCTCCATCTATCAAGAGCAAAATCAACGATACCAAAAAACTAAAGAAAAATGTACTTGGAGGTTTAGAACTGTTAGGTAGCTCCAATCCTTTAACATCTTTCTTAACCTTCAGGCTTTTTTACACTCAGCCTGGTCTGCTTAATCTAGGAAGACGGAGAGAGAGAAATTAAAACTGTCTTTTGTTGCTAAATCAGGATCATAGTAACCTCCAAACTGGGTCTAGCTTTTAGCATCTACTATGCTATCTTTTCTCTCAAAAAGTAGCCTATAGCAGGTATTTCAAAGGAAGGCATAGGAAACCTTACAAAGTAAAATGAAAAAATTTAGTTGTACTTTTCACCAACCTCTAGTTGGCTTCATCTCCAAAGTGGGACTTTGGAGATAGAGATCTTCCAAAACCTCTTTTTTTATTAGAGGACTGAAGTTCTCTAATAAACTCTAATAATCTCTGCCCTTTCAAATAACTCCATAAGATATATGACATGTTATCAATATAGAAGCCGTATTTGCCAAAAAGACTGTCTGGTGTGACTGGACATGTCATATAAATGACACTCAAATTCCTTATGCTTTTTTTTCTCTGTGTAATCAAACTGCTAAGTGCTATTAGCAGAGGAACTTGAGAGTGTCTGTTTCCTAGGTGCTAGGCAGTTGTTAAATTTGCATTGTGATTTGCATTTAAAATACATTAAGACCACTCTGCCTCAATCCTCCTGCTTCTGCACAACCAAATGGAGTCACTAGCTTTCTGAAAACCGAGTGTGCAGCTGTAGCCATTACTGTTTCCCTCACCATTTGGCTTTCAACTCTCCACTTTCCCCATCCCTTGACAGGCTCTTTGCTTTCTCAAAATAGCAAGTGAATGGCGGAGCTCAGTTGATTATTCTCACTCAGGCTTTGCAGTACCATATATTCCTCAGATTAATCCAAATATTAGCTAAAATTTTCCCCACTAATATTACATTGAAAATGAAACAACTAAATGTTAAACATACAAATCCTATTTATTCTAACACATTTCTGTGCTAATGACAGCTAAACTAGCAAATGTAAATTATGCCCTGACAGTATCAGGCACAATAGCTGTCATTGCCCCATTTAGAGGTGTGGTGTATGAATTATAAGGATGTCCCCATCCACTTTTGGGAACCCTGCTTCCTGGTGAAGCTTTGGTCCTGAAGTAGATGTGCACAAGGAAAGTGGATACTCGTTCACATACAGCCATGTACCCAGACTGTGGAGTGGCTACTCAAGTTCTGCCATTCCCTAAGCGCCATCCCCTAAGCACTACCACCTGTCCAGAGTCCACATAGCAGAAAGCAAGGGTGAACCATACTCACCTTCCAAGCAAGAGAGCATGTTAAGGAGGAGACTGAACACAGAATTCACTGCAGATAACACGTTACCTATCCACCTCTAAAAATCATGGAGGAGACACTTCCTTTTCAATGTCTTCCATCCTTCTTTCATTGATGCTTGGTGACAGTAAATTTCTGCAAAGAATACAGATATGGCTGAGAGACTACATCAAGTGAACTTCACTCATACTGTTTAGCACTGGACTCGAACCCAGCTCTAAAATCTGCATTTCCATCATCTCCCATCCAGAAGCCTCGGATATAAACATAAATGGGTTTGGTTTTCATAATTAATAAAGGTCAGACCCAAAATCAGGAGAGGACTCTCTTACAAATTGTTCAGCCCATCAGAGTTCATGGAGAGTATGAGGATCAGAGTTTGGATTCAGGTCCACTGCTGATATGAACTATTCTGGTTCTCTGATCTACTTGCTATTAACAGAGCATGCAATACAATGTTTTACACAGCCCGGGGAGGCGTGACTTTCTGAAGCTGCATGCAGTAAACTGATTGCATTCAATTAGAAACCAACGAACATGAAGCCTAGTAGTCCAGACAGTGTTGTACAACAAACACTGCATGCAATATTATTCTAATTCAATACAGTGCATAACTCCAGTCATGCATACAACACAGTAGTGAAGACTCACTACACTATAACAGATTTAACAATAAGCATACAAACATATTATATGAACTGCAAACACTGCACATGTTGCAAAAGAATTTTACCTGATTTTTATTTTTTATTTTAATAAACAGCCTGAGGGCACAAAGGGCCTGGCCACACAAGCTTAAGTGTGGATGGCCACTTTCTGTAATGATGATGATAGGTTTCAGACGAACTTAGGACCACGTGCCACCTGCAGTTAGCTCAGTAGACTTGCCTGCTAGTCCTCCTGTTCCTCTGCTGTGTTGAAAATTAAATGCTTCTGTTCATCTTGCTGCCCAAGAATGTCATGTTGACTTCACATGTGTTACAAGAATTATTACCAGATAATTAATGATGCAACATGTGGATTCAGCTGGCTTTTATTTATTGTTATGCATAATTGCTGGCCCTTAAATTCTGCATCCATTTATTTCCTTAAGTATTTACATGACATTACATTCATTACACAAAAGAATAAATACAATACAACCGATTAATACTACTCTACTTCTCCTTTTTCTCCTGTAGTGAAAGAATACTGAGACTTCAAATGTGTACCGATAAAGGGAAAAATACGTTATAAGTTGTACATTGCGGTTCATTTTTCCTCAAATCAGATCCAAAATGAGGATAACAATACCTTGTGTCAGGCACCAGCAAGGTTTCTAAGATCCAATGAAGAGTGTGACAAGTGCTTGATCACTGTTTTAACATGAAGACAAATGTATTTTTGTAAGTTTTTACATTTTAATTTACAAAAAGGGAAAAAGCAAAACAAAAACAAGTCACAGGCCAGGTACAACAGCATCAGATGGCACAGGTTGATTTTCACATGATTGTGACAAGGAAGGAAAGATTGCTCACCAAACTGTGTACACAGGGGCTTCAAGCCAGTTCCTGGAGTTGAAGTCACAGTTCTTCATTTGTCAGACTGGTCCACGCATACGCACTGATGTATATACTTTCCTAATGTATTAATTGTGACAACTGGGATTTTCAAAGCCCTTCAAAACATGTGGATCACCTTTCCCCACTAACTTCTTAATTAGAATGGGTACCTAATTCTCTAGATAACTGGAAATCTTATCCTGATTTTTAAGTTATTTCTTAATGTTCTCATGATGCTTTAAGTGTCCTCTACAAGCACTAATTCATTTAATTACACAGTTGTCTGTGATTGGGACTAATGGATTCTCCAAAATAACACTCAATGTTTGCAGCAGAGCCAGAAACTACACATCTCACCCTCCCATGACTGAGCCACAGAATATTTTTGCTTCTAGGAATTGATGCATCTTACTTTGGAGTTTCGTTCCTCCTCAATACTAGCAGAGATATAAAGTGACATATGCAATAACCCAAAGACAGGAAAAAAGCAAACTTCCTATGTTTGAGGTCTCCAAATGGAGGAAAAGCACGGATAAGAAAACAGGCATGGACAGGGATGTGATGCAATGCTAGAAAGGGAGTAATGTATGTGTCGTACTGGGGCCAGTTCTCTTTAACATCTTTATCGATGATCTGGAAAAGGGGATTGAGTGCACCTCAGTACGATCGCAGATGACACCAAGTTGGGTGGGAGTGTCAACCTGCTGGAGGGTAGAGAGGCTTTGCAGAGGGATCTGGACAGGCTGGATCGATGGGCTGAGACCAACAGGATGACTTTCAAGAAGGCCAAGTGCCGGGTCCTGCACTTGGGTCACAACAACCCCATGCAGCGCTACAGGCTTGGGGAAGAGTGGCTGGAGAGCTGCCTGGCAGAAAAGGATGTGGGGGTATTGGTTGACAGCCCACTGAACACAAGCCAGCAGTGTGCCCAGGTGACCAAGGCCACCAGCATCCTGGCCTGTATCAGGAACAGCATGGTGAGTAGGACTCAAGAGGTGATCGTCCCCCTGTACTCAGCACTGGTGAGGCCCCACCTTGAGTACTGTGTACAGTTTTGGGCTCCTTACCATAAGAAAGACATTGAGGTTCTGGAGTAGGTCCACAGAAGGGCAACGAAGCGGGTGAGGGGTCTGGAGCACAAGTCTTATGAGGAGCGGCTGAGGGAGCTGGGGTTGTTCAGCCTGGAGAAAAGGAGGCTGAGGGGAGACCTTATCGCTCTCTACAACTACCTGAAAGGAGGTTGTAGAGAGGCAGGGGTCGGTCTCTTCTCCCAACCCACCGGCGACAGGACTAGAGGAAATGGCCTCAAGTTGCGCCCAGGGAGGTTCAGGTTGGATATTAGGAAAAATTTTTTCATGGAAAGGGTTATCAGGCATTGGAATGGGCTGCCCAGGGAAGTGGTTGAGGCACCATCCCTGGAGGTGTTCAAAAGACGGGTTGACATGGTGCTGAGGGACATGGTTAGTGATGTTTGGTTTTTTCAGAGTTAGGTTGATGGTTGGACTAGATGATCTTGAAGGTCCCTTCCAACCTAGATGATTCTATGATTCAAGCATGATGTATGCTTATTAGGAAGAGATGTATCCAGACTTCCACACTGAGGAACTTGCCTCATCTTTTCTAACTGGTTTTTTAATTTTGTTTAGTAAATACTGCATAATGCCAGAAGCCATATGGGCCCAAGACAGATCACTTTCTTCTATGACATGTTTCACAAGATATTGGAAAAAATAACAGATTAAACAGGTGTAACACATGCAGTAGGATCACGTAAGTTACGGGTCAGAAAGGGATCAGAGCTGCCTTTACATCTGTTTCTCCAGTTATGGGAAACAGTACAGAGAAGCTGAAGCAGCCCCATACACAGAAAAGCTTTTACTACAGCTATATATCTAGGTTCCTCAGCTGGAGCAGTCACGGATAACACTACTAGGTCTACAGACCCAAGCCTCAGCCACACTCCACGATGAGCTGCCAGGTTACAAGACAAGTTCTCTTACTAGTGCCAGGTTGCAGAGAAATCAGCAATGGACATACCTAAGTATAAATGTATGACACAGTAGACATCAATGTAACTTTAAGTACTTTTATTTTATTTGTAATCAAAGGGCTGCACAGATCATTTGGTGGCAGGTGTTTTCTTAAGAGGGAATTAGTGCCTGTAATATCAGAACATCAGCCTTATTAATTCACTACATACCTATGTTATGTTTCTTAACACACATGAGCAAGTTAATCAGCAAATGTGAATTTTAATAATTCCTTAATAATATTTTCTTAATAAAGAATAGACTTGTATGTGAAATGCGACATAAGAAAGCATGGCACAGGCTGCTTCCTATGGGTACTTAAAACTTAAGACATGCCATGGGGATTTCTAGAGCCAGATGAATTAATGAAATGCAGATTGAGATGCTAGATCTTGATTCAAAGGTCACCTAAAAACTCCTGCTTTCAATAAAGTTTTAGATCAGAAACTACATAATCAAAATGATGAGTTAATGAGTCTTCATTGCTTTAGGATAAACAGAAAATTACAAATGCAAAATAACAGGAGGATAAGGTCAGAGGAAGATGAGCCAGCAAAATGCCCACCGTGTAGTCAAATATGCTATAACTTCAACAAAAACCCACATAATTCCTTATCTGTTTCACAGTAAAAACCAAGAATCACTTCTGTATTGAAAGAACTATAAAATAAAGTCACATTGTGAAGACCATATTGCTTTAGATCAGCAAATACGCTTAAGCGTTAATGGGAGAGCTGTGCCTTTAAGCTAGATAATAAGAGAAGTGCAATACTATTCCAGTGAAGACATATATTGAAAGACACTGTACAGAAAAATAAAGCCAAATTCGGTTCACCTTTAGATACAGAATACAAAAATAGTAACTATCACAACTACTTCATAGATAAGTATAATTTAATTTCCAAGTGGTAAATAAAAGTGTGCCACCTGCATTGGAACTACAAGTCTGCTTAGACATGAAATAATTTCAAAAGGTCACTGCTGCAAATACCACAGAAATGTACATGGTGAGTTAAAAAAACTACAGTAGTGAAATTCTCAAGTGTCTCATAGTCTAGATTGCCTGAAAACCAGAATTCTGTCATTTACCTGACCTCGTGCTTCTATGGCCCTCATCAACGCAGTACCTTCACAAATTAATGATTAAGATTTTGTGAGCACTCATGGGGTCCAATTCAAAGCTGCTGTATGCAATTGTAACTCTAAGTCAATGCCATACAATCAGCATCCAAGCCCAAAAATAAGTAATTTTTCTCATTTAATAAAAGGAATACCTAACTGTCTATAGCATAATAAATGATTTATGATAGATTATCAGCAACTGCAGGTCACCTCAAGTGGTGAAAATCAAGCATTGCATCCAGTCATTTCACTTGTGTTCCTTTGGAAAGGATTACTTCCTTATTTCAATGCCAGAATTTGAAAGTGTGCCCTCCAGTTGCTAGAAGACATCAGTACCACAGCACTCTGAAACCAATAAGCTCAGCTTTTCAAGTGAAAATGCCTGCAAAACACTATTTCCTGTAGTTCTCAGAAATAGTCTCCTAGGAAAAAAAGGATTCATCAACACTTCTTAAGACAGTGCTGTATTGATGTACTGCTCTTACAGAAATACCATGACAAGTTTAAAAGAATTGCAGCTCATTGTTTCTTACATACAGTCTGGAAAAGACAACATTCTTTCATTTGTCTCTGGTATCATTGTGGTCATGTGCTTTAATTTATATCCTTTGTACAGTCAGTTTGTAATCTGAGAGATTTTCGTAAGAAATTACTATAAAGACCTATAAACAAGTGTCTCCAAACCAGCTCCCTAGACTAAATTTGACAAACGTATTGCAGATTTTAAGTGTATTCTAATTCTCATTGGCTTAAATGTCATGAAATTGGTACCCAGGTAAGTATCTTATTCAGTATAACAAACAGGCCAACATTTTCTAAAGCAGTTCCTGACACATCAAAAGACCACAAAGAAAATAACCCTAAAGCCCTGTTGGAGCTATATTAATGCTAGGTGAGAGATTTACCTGTAAAAGCAAAATTAAAAAGTGCAATTACGGTATCAAAAAATTACTTTGTGTTTTGCTATCTTCCTGGACTTTCCACTTTGGGGACACAATTCAGAAGTTTTAAGAAACATAATTATACAAAGTCTTACCTTGCAATCTGTGTTCTAGTATTGAAGTCAAGAGATCTCATTGAACGTAAGACTTCTATACATCCCAAGTACTGCAGGGAAAAATAAACAGTTGGAAAACATAAAATTATTCTTGAGTTCTGAGAGGAAATGCAGCGAATCATAGAAAGGCATTTACAATTCTTATTTTTACATTTTATTTGTCCTATGTGTCAGGTAGGTTTTTATGATTATGTTCTTGAATGCTCCATAAACATTTTATTTCATTTAAGTCTCAAGTTTGGTTCAACATTTATTTATAACTTCAATCTAATCACTGTACTGTGCCTAGTTCATAATGTCTTGAAGTGTTTTTTAATTTTCTTCTATCTTAATTCTTCTATTTTAGATCTAAAGCTAACTAAAGTAAAAAGTAATATTAATTAAAAAGGAAGTGTAGTAAAGCAAATTCATCTAGTACTGGTTAGTAGGAAAATCTGATTTAAGAGGGAGAGAACTAAGTGTCATTAGTACAAAAAAAGGTAAAATATAGTAGGGAAAGCCAAAAAGAGCACCAGTAATCCAAAGAAGATTCCTTAATAACCAGCTCGGGGATAGATGAGATTTAATATTTTCACTAATGACCCTAGTATAAAGGTACAGGAAAATGATAATAAAATATACTAATAATCAATGCTGGGAGATGGCTTCAGGGTCATTCAAGAGAGGAATGACATGAAGGTTAGCTAATATTAGGAAAAGACCAGTGACCCAGATTTCTGCCCTGCATGTCTACGAAAAAGAGGGAGTACCATGAGAAAATATGTTAAAATATAACATTATCTATCACAGGTATGAGACAAAGTCAGGTGAATCTTCTAGACTTGCTTTCAAAAGTGAGCATAATTTGCATGTGCTAAAGCCTACATGCAGCTGCAGCTCTTGTCAGACATTTGGATAGTGGCTTTGCACAAACCAACTCATGACTAACATATCCCATGGCAGTATCTTCGCACATAGGTCAAGTACTCAGTCACACACCTGACATTTAAAACTCAGGGTAAACAGGGATGAGACTTTACATAATAAGCTTGATAATGCTATTCTAGTATTGTGGTCTTATATCAGCTTTTATATCAGTTTTATATCAGTTTTTGTACCTATTGACAGCGTAATGCAATCTATTTGTGTATGAAACTGGTGCAAAAAATCAAGTGAGGCCACCATTTTGTGTCTGTTTGGGAATTTTATTTATACTGAAAAAATTATCTAAATTAGAGACCTACTACATCAGTAACTATACTATCTAGAATTTCAGCAATGCTTTTTCTATAGAAACAAATATGTCACAAACTGTTTACAAGTCAATGGAGTATCTAGTTTTTCATGTGTCCACTATCATTTAATTTATTGCTAGCAAAAGTTATGAAGTCATTACAACCTTGAATAAAATAAAATAGAATATCAAGTGACTCTTATTGACTAAATAATAATCAAACTTGGATTATGACAGTCCACAGTTTCTGGGAAGGGTTGTTTCGAGATCCGTTTCCTTGAAATTTTAGAATTCTCCTGCAATCTCATCTTACATTTTTGACAAACCCGGAAAATCCTCATGGAAAATGCCTTGTCTATAAGATAAAGCACATGGAGCTTTCAAACTAAAGGTCATACTCTCAAGTTGTTCAGATTATCATCACTCCTCTATCAGTGTAAAATGAGGTAACCCTTGTATCTTATTACAAGGAGATACCATTTTTACATATACTTCTGCCTGAGTACTTAAAGCATCCAGAACATTTTCCTGCTCTGATGCATGAAGTTAACCATTAACTCTATTTTTAAGTATCTCAGAGGGTGATTTGATTTGCTTGGAGATGAAGTTTGTTAAACATCAGTTGAGAGAATTAGTTGAAGTCGGTTAACTTATGACAATATACAGCAATGAAAGATGTTTTCCTGTACTCTTTTTGTGTCATTTTGCTTTAGTTCTAGGATGCTTTTACAGATAAATTTTCCCAAATACTTATTTCATATGAGATACTTTTATAATTAAATATGCTGTAAATCATATAACTATTCAAAGGTATCCCAGTGACTAATGAGATACTTGTTTTTTATTATTTCATCAACCTGTTTACTTAGATCACTCTGTACTAAAACACTATTGGATTGCACTTGTTTCACTTTTACCTATTCGCCACAAATCTTTTAAAGCAAAGTAATTGTACAATTTTGAGAACCAGGTCAAACATTTTAGAATTAAACTCTGGAAGGCAGTTTGACAAATACATGCAGGCATGCAAGTAAATACACAAACACATGTGCACACAAGTCACTGTCAAAATAAAATAGAAATAGACAAACACCCATAAACATACTTAGAAGGCATGCATTTAGACTCCTATACTACCTTATCTGCATTAACAAAAGCAGAGACAAAACCAGACTGAAGAAAGGTCAGACGGAAAAATTACCCTGTGTTTGTTTAATGTATAGCATGTATAGTATGGAGACAACTAACACAACATAGTAAGGCTTGCAGTATTCCTGACTGATCAAGGCAAAGACGGCAACTGGTTTTCTGGGATAAAAGATGTGAACACTTAATCACCATGGCAAGTTTTCAAGTAACAAAATTACTATAAAAACTGACATTCAAAAGGTCCAAAGGCCAACTACAGGGACATGTAACTCACCTACTGCTATGCTTCAATTATTCCCCAAGACCAACATTGCTCTCTAACAATATCCATTTGAAGTACATCCTGACAACGATCCACAGAAAGGAGACATACAACCAAGATAGCAAGTAAAAAAATTACTCATTTATTTCAACAAATAAATATCCTGATTAAAAATAAATGCTATCTTTTGCTTTAGGCATTCCATGATACATTTAAAATATGATTATAAGACAGCATACTACTAAATAAGCTCCTTTTCCCCCAGCACTTAATGTATATTCCAACCAGTCGGCTACTGTGCACTATGACATTTGTAAGTTCCCACTGGCATGCTCCCTCTCAGTGATCAGGAAACAAATACACGGAGATGCAGCCTACTTTGAAGCAGGAAGATTTGCAACTACCAGTTCCAAGCTCTCTCATATAACATTCTACCTCTCTCTACTTTCTGATATTTGAATGAGTTTCCAGCTTATATACCTTCATTGAATGGTATTATATCCTGCAGAAAAAGTCCTTTATATGAATGAATACCTTCCCATTCAGTGGCTTTAGACTCATACCTAGTACTTTGCATGCTGAACAGCACCTTACAGTAAGCTAATATAAATCAAAAAGCAGAGTGCCACATATTCCTGGGACCGTAGCTCTCTCATTGCATGCAGTTCCAACATCCTTACTAGTTCAAATTTTTCCAGGTAAGTGTAAGAGAAGGCCATATACCCCAGATTTCCGGTTTGTCCCATAGGCTAAGTTTTTGTCAATATTCCTTAAAGTACACCTGTCTTCTCTATGACTCAGCCAGAAAATTCTTGTTTAACAACTAAAATTTTTTACTGTACCCTCTGTTAGAAAGCGCACTGAGTTCTCTCAGCATTTTTCTGGAACAGACACTTCAACACATGAGTGCTGGATGCATTCATATGCTTGGAGCGAAGAGAAAAGGCAAATGAGGGTAGTCACTGTCAGAGATGCCTTTTGCCCCATGAATATGAGCAATCTTATTCAGTGTTTCCTAACAAGCTCATTCAAAACAGCATCTTACTGGAAGAAATATTCCATTGGTTGACTCAGAAGCTAGTAGCAACAACATCAACAGATATTTTTATTACAATTTTACTTTTATAAAAACACAGGAAGCAACACAGCACTACAGCAGTCCAACTGAGGAGTGACAAATGCTTGAATGCTTGAACACTTGAATGGCATATACATGTCTAACAGGAGGTGAGTGTCTGCCCAGAACATCGGTATCATGAAGATTCACCCATCACCTACTCTCAAACAAAACAAGGAATCTTAATCTCTGAGTCTGAACTACTGGAGTATCATTAGTTCACTAAAATACATACGTATTCTTAGTACATTAAGATAGATTGGTTTTAATCTGTGTAACCAGAGAGCCATCATCAAATCTCAGTGGTTCACAACATTGCAGATTGTACCAGCAACACACAGAGCCTCGTGAAATTTATGTAAGAGATAACATCAGCAAACGGACATGCACTTGCGTTGTTAGCCAAAAATGAATCGATATATCTGAAATCTGCACTAACATTGCATAGCCTGGGGGGTCAAAAAGTAGATTCAGATTCCCAAGGTTCTGGGTGGTGTATGTAGATCTATTTTTTGAAAACAGAAATCTCTGAAACATATTTTAACATACCTTGTAATAAGCCGGTCAATTCACTATAAGTTTCTCACTCTCAGACTTAGGCTGTGCTTTTATTTGGGAAGTATGCAAAAGTGAGGATCTTTTTACTTGCCACATCCATTTCTCATGTGTATCTCAAGTCATATCCCTACATTTTCATTATTCCTTTTTCTTGGGAGTGGATCGGGGAGAGTGGGGAGTGTGTGGGTGTGTTTGTTTTTGTGAGGAGTTTTGTTTTGCATTTTACTCCTGTTAGTTCAAGAGCTAGTCATGAATTAAGGTATGCCATGAAAGTAAATGAGCAGTTAGTATTAATTCACTAGTGATAGTTAATTCCAGTTGAGGAGCTTTTGTTTCAAATTCAGACTATGTTGCTTCTATTGCAACATGCACTTATTTATGCATCAAAATGTCAGTGCCTTCTAATTTAAGATATCACCATTAACAGCGAAAAAGGCTTGCACAATGAGCACTAAGAGTTCCATAATATTCCACAATGTGTTTCAAGTTTGCCGTCTATCCTAAATCTTACTAAGATTCACCACCATAACTTTGGGTACTTTGACAGTGGGTTGGTCTATTCAGCACTGGGCTTGTTGACAGGAAATGGAAGACGCCTCTCTCAAAGGGGAAAGACTGATCTGGCCCAAGGGATTGTGGGGTTGATTGACAGGTCTTTAAACTAGATGTGAAGGGGGTGGGAGGCGATAACATCAGGCCTGTCTATGAGGCTTCTGAGGCAAAAGGAATCGGGAATCACAGATAAAACACCACAAAGGAAGGCCACCTGAAGAGCAACACAAAGGAAATGCAGCTATTCCAGCTACTGTCAGCCCCATTGGGTGCCCACCTGAAGTGCCTTTACACAAGTGCACACAGCATGGGGACTAAACAAGAGGAGTTAGAGACATGTGCACGCCTCCAGGGCTACGATCTTATTGACATCACCAAGATGTGGTGGTATGGCTCTTATGACTGGAGTGTTGGAATGGAGGGTTACAGACTCTTCAGAAAGGACAGGATGGACAGATGGGGAGGGAGTCTTGCCCTCTATGCCAATGACCAGCTGTAGTGTGGGGAGCTCCAACTGGGGATGGATGAAGACCCCACGGAGAGCTTATGGGTGAGGATTAAAGGGAGCACAGGGGCAGGTGATGTTACAGTAGGGGTCTGGTACAGACCACCAGATCAGAGAGACAGGGAGGATGAGGCCCTCTATAGACAGATAGGAGCAGCATCACGCTCACACACCCTGGTCCTCATGGGGGACTTCAACCACCCCGATATCTGTTGGAAGGACAACACAGCAGGGCACAAAAAATCCAGGAAGTTCATGGAATGTGTTGATGGTAACTTTCTTCTTCAAATGATTGAAAAGCCAAAGAGGAAAGGAGCCGTGCTGGACCTTGTCCTTACCAACAAGGAGGGGCTGGTGGGGAATGTCAAGTTCAAGGGTAGCCTTGGCTGCAGCAACCACGAAATGGCAGAATTCAAGATTCTTAGGGCAGTGAGGAGGGTCTGCAGCAAGCTCCCTGCCCTGGACTTCAGGAGAGCAGACTTTGGACTCCTGAGAGCTCTGATTGGCAGGGTAACATGGAAAAGAGAACTGGAGGGGAGAGGGGCCCAAGAAAGCTGGTTGGCATTCAAGGATCACCTCCTCCAAGCTCAGGAGATGTGCAGCCCAAAAAAGACTTGGTGGACAAGGGCAGAGCAACAGACATCATCTTCCTGGACTTATGCAAAGCGTTTGACACTGTCCTGCACCACATCCTGGTCTCAAAATTGGAAAGTCATGGGTTTGATGGATGGACCACTTGGTGGATAAGGAACACTGGCTGGACGGCCACACTCAAAGGGTTGTGTCAATGGTTCAATGTCCAATTGGCGGCCAGTGATGAGTGGTGTTCCTCAGGGGTCAGTACTGGGACCAGTGCTGTTCAACATCTTTGTCGGTGACATGGACAGTGGGACTGAGTGCACCCTCAGCAAGTTTGCTGACGACACCAAGCTCGGTGGCATGGTTGACACACAGGAGGGAAAGGATGCTATCCATAGGGACCTGGACAAGCTTGAGAGGTGGGCTCGTGCAAACTGCATGAAGTTCAACCAGGCCAAGTGCTGGGTCCTGCACCTGGGATGTGGCAACCCCAGGCACAAATACAGGTTGGGTGCAGAATGGCTGGAGAGCAGCCCTGAAGAGAAGGACTTGGGGGTGTGGTGGATGAGAAGCTCAACATGAGCTGGCAGTGCGCAGTGGCAGCCCAGAGAGCCAACCACATCCTGGGCTGCATCAAGAGAAGTGTGGCCAGCAGGTCACGAGAAGGGATTCTACCCCTCTGCGCTCATGAGACCTGGAGTACTGTGTCCAGCTCTGGAGTCCTCAGCACAGGACCTGTTGGAATGGGTCCAGTGGAGGGCCACGACGATGATCAGAGGGATGGAGCACCTCCCTTATGAAGACAAGCTGAGAGAGCTGGGGTTGTTCAGCCTGGAGAACAGAAGGCTCCGGGGAGACCTCATTGCAGCCTTCCAATATCTGAAGAGAGCCTACAGGAGAGCTGGAGTCTTTGTCAGGAAGTGTAGTGACAGGACAAAGGGTATTGGTTTTAAATTGGAAGAGGGGAGATTTAGGTTACATACCAGAAAGAAATTCTTTCCTGTGAGGATGGTGAGGCACTGGAACAGGTTGCCCAGGGAAGTTGTAGATGTCCCATCCCTGGAAGTGTTCAAGGCCAGGCTGGATGGGGCTTTGAGCAACCTGGTCTAGTGGGTGAAGTCCCTGCCCACGGCAAGGGGTTGGAACTCAGTGATCTTTAAGGTCCCTTCCAACTCTAACCATTCTATGATTCTATGATTCAAGCCTAGATACACCCGAACAAGCAGGGCATAATACAAATATAGTAACAGCCCAGGGCCTGATTTCAAGAATGTAAATTTGTCCACATGTAACTTGGGGCTCAGTCAGGATTTTTAATATCCTTATTGATGCATGAAGAGGAGAAAAAAACCCACAAAAGCAACCCAACTCATAGCCAGAAACTGCAGGATTGATAATTACAAGGTTCTTACAAAATAAGTTTTTTTCTTTAGCAAATTAATATGAAACAGTAAACCTGAATCCTTTTGCTATCACATTAAACAAGTTTCCCAGTTTAACTGAATGTACAATACCCACTCTCTAAACCACTAAAGTGGAAAAAAAAAAGAATGAACAAGGAACTGTAATCAGAAGGTGTTCCCTTTAATAAAAAAAAAAGTAAAAGAAAAATGCTAAGTGCCACAATACTTCCTAATTTTATAAACTGTGCTTTAAATGAACATTTGTGACCTTGAATCCCTTTATAATTTACTTTTTATACTTTACTTAATTTACTTACTAATTACTGAGACATGCACCACAAATTACTTAACTCACCTAATCAACAAAAAAAGATCACAAAAAGAGAAGATGGTTTATCACAACATACATTTGCCTCTTTACTTCATAAGGAAATCATGGTATAGTTATATGTATTTGATTAAACTACATAGTATCCTGTAGCAGCAAATCTATGAAATCTGTGGACATGGCGGAACCTTAGAAGCATTATAAAAACATGAAAACACTAAACTTTAATGTTGAGGGGAAAAGTAAGAAAAATACATTTTTCTGAAATACTTCAGACACATCTGGCAATACATAATCCTTGTCGATCCATAAAACAATCCTCTGACTGGTATTTGACAGTCTGCCAGATACTTCATAGTATCCATCTGCTAACAGAGGCAGTAAGAAGTCATTGATAAAAATCTGTCTGAAGGAGTAACAATACAGTCTATGCTATTTTTTAAGATAAACTGTGTACAGTTATACACAGAATTTGAAATACATAACTAACCTTTCACTTACCCATAGCAAAATGCCTTACCCCATTGTAAAGCACTTCCACAGAAGGCTATATAGATATTGGCACGTGGCAGAAGGACTCTTCCTTCCACATGTTCAGGAGTAAAGGTAACTGCTTTTAAATCTTCTGTCCTTACCCACGCAGCCTATACAAGGAGGTCATAGAGCCTCCGCACCAACAGTTTTGCACCCTTTGAATTTGACATAGCAGGCACACCCCTGTAACAGGATAACTCATCAGATTTGTGTGGGAGGCAGAGAAGGTCTGGAGGCATGGCTCTGCACCCAGTTATATGTGGAAATCTTCTTTTTGGATGAAACAGTAGCTTCTCATCCTGATCACAAGAAGTGGCCCAGACATAGAAAACTGACCTTCCTGACTTCTTCACCTAGATGTTCCCACTAGCAAAGCAAAAGAGAAGGAAAGAAGGAAAGGGGAGAAGGCAAGTGTGCTAAATAACAGTGGGCTTGCTTTGCATGTTAGCCACAAACCCAGAAAGCTTCTTCAGGGGCTATCCTCTTAGGCACTTACATTTAACTGCAATAATTCACTAGTAATACTTAGTCTTAAATAACAGGTAATATTGACCAGTACTTAAAACATGCACATAAATTTACATAACATTTTGTTTCCAATAGTATGATATGCTTATACAGCAGCTTGAAAAGGATAGATACCCTCTCCAATTACCAGAATGACTTTCATACCTTTCCAAAACAGGTAAATGGTTCATTTAGTTAGGCAAAATATGGAGACAGCCTATTTTTTGAATCCGCATTGAATAAAAAGATTGCTCTACAAGGAGGGGTACACTGAAGACACATAGCAAAGACTGAAAGACACATAGCAAAGATACATAGCAAAGACTGAAGCTGTCATGCATATTCCAGCAGTACAGCGAACAAGAGCTAGGATATGAGCTGATCAGCAGTTATGAGGACTGAAGACTCTGGGAAGCCCCTAAGGCAGAATTTACACTTGAAATCTTTTAAATATAGAGGTACTGCATTCATACTGAAAAAGAGTATATATAAAGGGACTTTATACGTATGATGCTAGTCACTGACCTAAGGATGTGGCTCAGCTACCTGACTGGGACACAGATCTTGGTGGGAGATCAGTAAATCTTTCCAGACTCAACAGTCAGCTAGCCCACTGAAGCATGGGTACTTCTGAAGCCAATCTAGAACAACAGGTAGCAGTACAGGGAGGTACTTCTCCATATCACCAAAAAGTCAGCATTTTCTGAACACTTGCACTCTAACATGCAATAAACTTCTTTCTTTTGTTCTTTTGCTTCTGGGTTGTTTTTTTTTTTTAATCTTAACAGCTGCCCAGTGCTTAAGAGAGTGTTTATCCGAATCTCAGGCAAACCTTTTCCTGGTAGGTGGGGAACTGTTGTACGTTGTCCTGCCATCACTGTGGCAAACATCCCACCCAAACTCTGGCACCACAGAAGTCTGTGGGACACCCTCTTGCTGCAGGTCTTGCTGATAAGGCAAAGCGCTCATTAGGTAGAAGCAGCAGCCTGGAAGAAGGTCTTGCATAACACAACCATTCAGATTTATGTCAGTGTACCTAGATATTTTAAGCAGAAAGACGGAATAAAAGATTAGTTCTGTGACATTTCTAATGAAGGTTGAGTTACAATATTAGCAAAAGCTGGGGGCAGGAACAAGACTGGCTATTTAGAGAGAAATAAATTTGTATGAGCAGTAGTCACAGAGTTTTAAGTGAACTGCTAGAGATTTCAGCTTCTCTTGTAGCTTGGGATAAAAATATTTGCCTTTAAATGGTCTGCTTAGCTATCAAGTAACATGATACTGAGATCTTACCTGACATGAGTGTTATTCTCCCAGCCATGCCATAGTCTCCTGCCCTTCCCTTGCCTTGGGACAAGACAGATCTTCAGGACTACTTGAAGTCACAGGTCTCTGAGGATACCTAATGACTGTGTTCTACCAGTGTATCCCAAGGCACCCACTCTGTAGCTCTGCCCTGTGCTTCCCTAGTATCTGCACAATGGCACGCCTGCTCAGGAGAGCAGTAGTCCTGAATAAAAGTAACATTGGCAGCCTTGTTCTGAGTGAGGAAAAGGCTCTATAATAGACTTTGTCAGAATCTGTGTCATAAACACATGCTGTCATGAAAAGCAGAAAGCCACTCTTCTGTGCTTTCATACTTCTGCAGTTGGCAACTCTTATACCAGTAATTAATCATGTATAGAGCTTTACAGTGAATCAATATTTCCCCCAAAGGGTTTTTTTCTCATTAAAGAATGCATGTCCTAATACAGACAGAAAAGTCTAAGTAAGGACTGATTGAATTGAAATGGAATGGAAAATCTAAAAACAAGTCTTCTTTGGGGTTCAACTACAAATAACCCCTGCCCCTTTGGCTGTAAAGTTATCACCATACATTGCTCCATGAGACAAGTAAACCAACAGAGCTTCTGAAGTAATAGAAATGATGATGGATATGATGGTTGATTGCATGTCTCTTGGAAATAGGTGGTTTGCTTCTTCAGTAATGGGTGAGAGAAGAACTCAGTTCTCCCAAGAATACCTCCAAGTTTGGCCAACACCTAGTTCTTTTCTATTTCCTCTTGTACAATAACTGACTGGGGGAGAGAATCTGTTGTTCATCTTGGTGGCCAGTCCAGCCCAAATCATGACATGTAGTATAATAATATTTTTTATGTCCCTGTGTATCCAGACTTTTACAATTCTTAACTGGTGAATGTTAGCCTACTTTTTCAATGCACTGCTTTATCCTATTTGAACACAACGCGCAGGTGTGCACAACTGTAATAATACAGGGATTTAGGAGGCAAACACATGTATTTTGTTCACGATATCAGTACTTCTATGCTTTATATACTTTGTTTCATTAGTTAACACATTATTTTTAGTAAAATTCAATGCTATTTTGGCAACTTATGATGTTTACAATGTATTGCTTCTCTATTTTATTCTTTGAGCTGAATGCTTGCATTGTCAATAACTGGAATGCTGCTAAAATTATGCTATTAAACTATTTTGGTAAAAGAGATAACCATAAGTTCTTGATTTAATTATCACAGTAGAGTTATAAAACATCTTCATAAGATACTGCAGGGAAATAATACTTTCCCTAAGTACCTATGCCTTGATATCTTTTGACCCACTCCAACAAAAAGAAGTAATATTTGTTTAGCATCCAGAGTACAAAATATAAGTACAAAATAAATATAGAGTACAAAATAAAAAGAAAAGTCACATTTTAAAATTTTCACTGAATGAGAGTCACTGCATATTTGCTCGATGTCTAGCTTTAATCACGTAAATCATTTTATAGTGAATTTCCTAAAGATTTTCAAAAAGGCTTTCATTCCTAAGTAAAGCAAGACTGACTTCCAGAGGGATTGTGGGATCAACTCTAAAACAAAATCCCTAGCATTGACTAATTATACTGAAAGGCAGTGAAACTTTTCCATCTAAATAAATTAATCCTATGTCTAACCCACTGCCAGCAGAAAAATCAGCTTCTAAACAAAGGCAGGCATCTATATTGTTCTATTTCACGTGCCTTTCTTATCTGAGTTGCTTAAATGATAAAAAAGAATCAATTCACCTTAACACAACAAAAATATTTTTCATTTATATATAAAGTATATATATTATATATATTATAAACATGTGTGTATGTATTTTTTTATATATACACATACCTTGTAATCCTATATATTGACTTCAAGCATGCACAAATACACAGTGCCACTGCTTTTGAGAATGCTTATCAAGATTTTTTAAATCTAAAAAAAACTGCTAATTTTTTTATTATTTCTGAAACACAGTATATATTTATAACGGTTTTAAAGTTTTGACAGCTGTATATATCTATTAATAAATTGACAAATAAGATTACATATAAAAACGTATCAAGATTTGCCAACATGCTGAAAAAAGGTTATTCCTTTTTCTCCCACAGAGATCAGATAACCTGTAAAGTCCTACTTCAGTAGCTAGGGATTCATATAAACAAAGAGGCCTTGGAGAAGATATGAACGCTTGTTCATATCTTCTTGATGATAAGGCAGAGAGAAAGAACAGCATTTGCCAAAAAAACATATACCATTGATACCAGGACAAAAGGAAAGAAGGTAGAACAATACTAAGCAATACTTTCCACATCTATTAACACATCTCTGAAGTATGATGAAGATTTCACGTGACTAAATCAGTTGCAGGGGAAAGGAGATATCTGAAGAAAAGCTGTGCAACAACATGCAGTATTTTCATTGTATTTCAGAGGATAGTTTCCTTCTGTTGACAGAATGTATTTTCACTTGATTTTACTAGAATAAATGGGATTTTTTTCTACTTTTCCTGTATCAGAGTGTCACACCAGACTAGCTGCAGAAATCTCCATGCAACATGAGAATATGGGGCATCTTCTCCAGTAAGAAAATAATTAAAAAGTATATCCCATAAATCTCTGTAAGAAAAGAAGAATTCATTTTATTTGGGATACATACATAAATTTTCACTATATATTAACAGTAGGTTTATAATTGTTCCCTGTGAAAGCATTCTGGCAGCATCTCACAGTCAAATCATATGGTATGGATTCAGAATCCCCTTAAAAAAACAGGCAAAAGATTCAGCTAGGGGAATAAGAATATATTTTATCTTATCTTGAAAAGCAATTTCTTAAGTCAACTCTAAGGTCTCATTCCTTGTTAGTAATGGGAAAGATACCATTGGGAAGCAAATTTTCTTTCTGAAAATTTCCTATTCTCTATCTCAAATGGGGTTGAAAACAACACATCTTCAAAGAAAATACCTTTTTCTTATTTCTTATGTGTATGTGGAAAAAGTAAGATTGCCAACATCATGCCCAAAAATATTTACACAGTACAGATGTTAAATGGTCCGGGCTTTCACAGGATTTCACAGAAATCTCACATCGGCAGTTCTGCAAGTACGATATTTTTTATGCTGCTATTTTACAGCTTTATGTTTTTGCATTTAAAAACTCAGAAATGCTAGAATCAGAAGTGCACACATTGGACAAAAAGTTATTCTATTATTTTACAGCAAACACATTCTGCATTATGCCTCAATTTTTTGCGTGTGCCAAAAGTTTTGTTTGAAAACAGCTACATTTGGAAAAAACTTTAGTTCTATACTTCTCAGGTTTAATTTAAAAAATATATACTGTCATGTGAATGCAATTATTGCAGTGTGATATTAATCAGTGTGTACCACTTAAGAGTATGCATTGCAGTATCACAGATGAATTGTTTTGTTTCACAGTTGAATATTTTAATTCAGTGAACACTTTTGAGACTGTTTTGCTCACTAGCTTGAATTTCCACTATATTTCCCTATAAAGCACAATGCAGATTAGTTCCAACAGCTTATGTTCTGCAGCAGAATTCATGCAAAAGCTTCTGCAGCCACAACAATATGCTCCAATAGCTGAAAATTATAATTAGACATTTGAAACTGTAAATATGGACACTGTAAATATATTTAGTTATTAAAGAACTACTACTTCAGTCCTTAAGTAAAACTGGTTGACAAGGAGTATTATTAAAGTAGACCCATATATGTGCTCAGTTTGCAAACTGAAAAGGTATTTTCTGATTTGCTTATTCTGCCTACCCAGCTAGAGACTTTTTACCTTCACTCTTGCAACTTTACAGAGCAACTGGGTCTGGTGGAAGAACACTGCACTTCGGTGTTTTGTACGTCTCACCTCTGTCAATAATTTCCTGGACACCCTCAAGCAAATGACTTAAATCCTCTATATCTTTATTTTATCCCCAGTAAAATCAAAAGCTGCATACTTTGCATTAAACAATATTTACTAAAGCTTGTAAATGAACATTGCTTTGTAGACCACGAGGATCTATCAACAATAAGTGTTCTGTAAGAGCTAGGTGGTATCATCATCATTATTATTATCATTATCATTATTATTATTAAACCTGTGGTAGAGTGAGTCAGACTTCATTGAGTTCTTAATGCTGCTGAAGTGCTGTAAGGGAGACAGGTTCAATGTCACCACAGCACAGCAGGCTGTCAGCAATCTGTCAGCACAGCTTCGTTTCATACCAGGCCCTTGTAAGGCTCATTGATTCTGAAGATTTTTATCAGGCCTGAGTGGTGTTAAGGATAATAGTCACCTAGGAACAGGCCCATACTGAGGCCTGCCTTCATAGTTTCTGTCTCTGACCCAAGAAAAGGTTTTGCGTAGATTCAAAAAACTTGGCTGATACGTTTTTAACAGTTTATTGTGGTGTTTGCAGTGCAGCTTCACACTTAATTATTTCCTTTCAGAAGGAGACTTTGCACAGTCTAACCACCTGGCCTTTTCTTTTCCTTCCTGCTCAGATTTGAGAAGAAAAGTAAGTAAAAGTGAATGACACTGTAGCATCTGCACTCAACATGTGGTCACAAAACATGGCCCCTACATTTGGTGGCAAAGGCGGTGTTTCTGAAACATTTTAATTTCTCAGGAAGCTAAGGGTACCTTTAAAATGTCATGCGATTAATTAAAGCAGCTTGTCTATAAGAAAAGAGATAATCCTGTTTCTGATAATTACTTCATCAGAGGTTTGCAGTGTCAAATGCCTGTGAAGATGGTGGTGTCCAATGAGAAATACATTCCCTTGTATAATTCCTATACTAGTAAGAGACAAAAATGGGAATAAAGGTATGTTAGTACAACAACAAATCCAGAAGGATTGAAATGGTGCTGAACAAGTTAAGATAATATCTTAAGGTGAAATATCTGTCTTTCAGTCTTGTCCTTACTATTTAAAGTATATGGTCAACTCCTGTCTCTAATTTTAGTATATGTTCTGAGATAATGAAAAGACAAAAATCCCTGTATCAGCAAATATAATGTGATGGTGCTGTAGAAAACAGGCCTAGACAGCTTTTTCTGTTTACCTCACGTTGTTTTCTCAGTGTCTCCCTAAACCCTGTTTATTTTTACTTTTTATCTTTTTGCTTGCCTTTCGTGTCTAATTTCAAAGGGCTTTTTTTAGTCTTTAAACTTTTAGCTTGACTGATTGAAGCACAATTTAAATCTGATTTTTTTTTAAACAAACAAAACGAAACCCCTTGCATATTTTTTTCTCTATGGAAAGAAGATAAATCAACCAAAAAGAAAAACTAAAACATCTTGCTGTAATACTGATACTCTTTTTGAAAAAAAAAAAAAAAACCAAAAAAACAAACTACAAACCCAAGTAGATTGTAAATTTAACTTTATGTCTATTTAAAGTAGGAAGAAGGAAGCAGAAATGCTTTTTTTTTTCTTACAGGGTACACTGGATACCTTTCAAACAGGTGGGCAAAGAGCACCACCACAAAGCCATGAATCATTGGTATGTTGCTCCTACTTCAAACCCACAGCAAACCAATTCTGGTTAGAATAGAAAGAAAAAAAGAAAAACATTCTTCCAGGGAGCCCTGAAGTCTCCTAGGGGAAAGCCACATACGTTGCAGTTTCCATCATGTTAGCTCCATTAAGGCTGTTACTCGTAGTCTGGGTTAGCTGCTAAAGAGAAAAGTAGTTCTGTGAATTCTGTGTCTACTTGCAGAGATCTGCTAAAATCACAGCTGCCCTGCATATACACTGAAGGGAATACTATAGTACAGAATAAAAGGATGCAATAAGAACATGCAACACAGCAATGCAGTTCATCCTTAAGCACATACTTAATTTGCAGCATATTGGAGTAGCTTCAATTATTTCAATGGGAATATTCCCATAAACAGTGTCATGCAGAAATATTTGCAGAACTGAAGCCTTCACTTAGTGGCGTGTTTAAACAGCTTCACAAAAGATGTCTATGTTCCTAATCAGATATAAATTGCTGTTATTCCCTCCCAAGACATGAAAGTGTTAAAATGTTAAAAAAATAACAGTAATTAGGATTATACTCTTTAGATACTTTGCTATAATATAAATAATTTAATAAGATTCTCACTGAAATATTATTCACCTGGCTTGCAGTGCTTCTTTTAGATTAACTACTCTTTCCTCTCTATCTATCTAATTGTATTTTTTAACACTAGATTTACCCAGGTCTGTTCTATACCGCTGTCTTGGTTTTACGGTTCATTTGCTCTTTTAGATGTACACTATATATAGGATTATAAAATTATGCTATAGTATTTTGGGTTTCATTAGTTTTGACAGATGAGAAACAGCATTTTAAATTCATCAACACTTGCTACAAGACCAAACCACAACTTACTTAAAGACAGACATAAGTTTGCCTCTTGACTGTTGATTGTGCCCTTAGTTAAATGTAACAAAACTCAAAACAATTACGCCATTACCCAATTAAACTCATGAGTAGATATATATCATTGGAAGCAAACAGATTTCATTGAAACATTTACCTACTGTTACGTTAAACAGTTTCACATTTTTATATTATATGTATTTGTTTTTCTGACAACATGAACATTTATAATCACTCCCTATAGTTATCAGTCTCTCTTTGGGGAAAACACTGAGCTCTTCAACAACTTCCAATATAGCAAACTATTTCTTTTTTCTTTTTTTTTTTTTTTAAATTAATCCATAATTTGGTAAACTGTTCAGGAGTAGTTTTAATTAAAATATCGGTACCTCATCACTTTATGTTGCCTAGTAAGGCTATGGCCATTGTCTATTTTGTTACAAAAATATTTTTTTGTTTTTGTGCAAATTTTCCAATTACAAAATAATATATAAAAATGCAACATGCAATCCACAGGGAGAAAAAAAATATAGAAAGTGCCAGTATTTTTATGGCTGAAAATAATTCCAGCGCAGTAGACCATGAAGATAAAAATACAGTTGTTTACTATAATCCTATATAGATTTTTAAGCATTAGCGTTACACTGCCCATTTAAAAAATTGGTAATATATGAAAATGTGGATACAGCAGTAAAGTTACAGATTTATCATACGTTGCACATACTTTGTGCCTCTTACTTCAGAAGATTCCAATGTGAGTTATCAAACTGCCCAGTACTTAGAATTTACCCTGTGCCATAGATAATTTTCATGTTTTGAATGTGGATTAATGAGAAAATACTAACTCAGTGCACATATATACAAAAAATTATAAAAGTGTTGCTGATTAACAACAAATCTAATTTTTGTCTCATTTAACTAATGGCATATGGAATTTTCTGCAAGGCATATGGTGCTAATTAAACATGGTGCAAGTCCCCAGATCGTCAATATAGCCATGAGATATAAAGGAACGTTTCCCTTCAGTGTACATTATCTTTGTATTGATTTGATGGTCTGAGTGCATAAAAGCCCTGGGAAATAACAATGTTTAATGATGTGGGAACTGCACTTCTATTCTTATCTATACGAATGCTGCAGTTGCTGAGGAAAATTCTGAGATACTTAATGAACAGGCAAATTATGAACTAACTAGGACCAGTTTGTTCTTATTCATTCATTAACCACTGATTTTTATATTTATTTTTAACTTTTTTTAAAATTTAGAGTACTGTTCTGTGATTCTATATGCCAGAGAGCATGAAGTTAAAAATATTACCTGACTGTTTTAAGAAAAACAATAATCTAAATTCCATAGTTTTTAATGACATTAATAAACACCTAAAACATAAGTTGTATGGTGCTAATGATTTATTTTGAAAATTTTAAAATTCTAATATACATAATGTGTATAAGTACACTTTCATGTATTTGAGACCAGCTGCACAAATTAAAATATTTTTTCTACTATCAGTGTAAGAGATGGGTTAATTATTAACTTTAAATGTAAGTCCACTTTATATAATTTAAATTCTCATCTCAGTTCAAGGATATCAGCTTCCTCTACCATACAGCAGGTCAACCACTGAAAAAATTAAGAATAACGAATACTGTGTTTGTTCTGCTTTGTAATGATCACTTCAGGTAAAACAAACAACAGCAGTGAATTCTCACAGTCATTACCTGCCTAGTCATGATATCCTAAGCAAAATAAAAAATAAAATAGCTCTGTTCCTTGAGCTAATGGGAAAATGGTAAATGACCTTCCGTTAAGCAGAACCGGTCCTTGAGGAAGAACGACGGGGTCTCAACACGACTGTATCTAGCATCAGTGGGTTATTTTTATCGAGACACTTCTCAAACAGTAAAATAACAGCAGTTTGCATTCAGAAAGGTAGCACTGACTCTTTTGTAGTTCCAGTAAATTTCATAGTAGTAAAAAAGACAGTACAATTTCAATAGTCCTTTGAATTGGTGAGTTTACTCAATCTACCATCAATTGCAAAACCCAGTATTGCCACTAACAGAAAGAAATGAAAACTGCTTCCTAGTGCTCCGTTAAATACACTCTCTGCTTTTGATAATGAGACTTGAGAAAAACCAGCGAGAGTTAAGCAACAAGGCTGTCACTCAGTTTTAAAGCACCCTGATACAAAGTCACACTGTGACTTTTATACCTAAAATAAAATGAGATTAAAAATAGACCTGTTATCTTATTAATAGGCTGTTACAAAACAGTTTAACACTTAAGATACAAAAGCCACTGGGCAAATAAAACATGGTGACTGAAGAACAAATTCTTGACAATAATGTTATTTTTACACTTTCTGCCGACTGTGCTTGAAGGTGTAACAAGAATCTTACCTGACCACAAAAACATTGCACATATCCTTCTCTCAATGGCTCTAATTTAACATGTAATTTCAAAATACCTTCAAAGCATATTGAAATATTGTCCTGTAGATTTAGGATTCTCTGCTCTTGACATGCTGTATCAATTAACTGAAAACAGCAATAACACTTAATGTGGCTGAATTCTCATTATATAAAACAAGCTGCATTTTCCTGCTCTACTCACAACTGTATTTCTATTTGTGGAACATAGGAATTGCGCTCAGTGCCTTACTGCTCTAAGATTTCAAATATAACTTCACTTTAAAAACACACATGTCCTTAGAGGTATTTTCAAACTGAAATATCATGCAAGATTAATAGTTCTTTACACATCAAGGAATCTTTCTTTCCTCCCGTATATTGCACTAGACATACTGAAAGCCTATGTATCCAAGATATATACAGTATGCTATATAACACTTAAAACTTAAATTCAGAAGAATGAAAAAAACCAACCCAAACCAAGAAGTAAGAAAACCAGCTTTTAGCTTAGGAACAGTATTTTCACACAGCTGTAGAACATTATCTGACAAATAACTTATTTGCAGGTTGGCTCTAATTCAACAAATCAACACAGCTTTCCAACCCTGCCTTCCTGCATTTACATACCACGCATTATGCACAAAAAAAAAAAAAGGAATATATAAATAGAGATCCTTTCAACCTATCTAGCCTGTCACCAAGTACAGAATTTTTCACTGATAAAAACAGAGAAGGGAAGAATTCAGACCAACCTTCACAATGTACGTCACACCGGGTCCCAAGATCTTCTCACTCGAGTGCAGCCATCCTCGAGAGGATTTATTGACAAAGCTGCTACTTTGATTCCAGTCTTCACCTCCTGCATTCATTTCCTCTGACCGTGTGTTTTTCCCCATACTCATCCTGCTCACGTCCTGCTGAGAAGACGAAGTGGCAGAGACAATGTTACATGTGTTGTCTGAAGCCCCTGCTGCTGAGGTAGAAGCACTCGAGCTTCCCTGCAACTTGGAGACAGCAAGTTCCTTTACTGCAGAGGAGAGGTTTTTGATACCCAAAAGGCTGCCCGTGTGAGAGAGTTTCAAGTGGGACACTTTATGGATGAGGGTACACAGGGTGGTGGGTCCATCTTCTTGGTCCTTGCGGAGAACTTCTGGCGAGACAAGGTACGAACTTGCTGTTGAAGTCGTAGAAACTGATGAGACCTTGCTGTTTATAGAAAAATTGTGAATAAGATCATCAACTGATGTCACTGAATCATTCCTGAAGCGGTTATACTTGGTACGTTGAAGCATGCCCTTCTATCTGGTTTCCTGCATATGGTCTGGCAAATCTGGTGCCAGTGCAGGAGATGCCTGTGCTAACATAGCAGATGATTCATAACAAGACGGATGGATAACAAGATTTTGGGGTAAAAAAGAGTATAAGGAAGAACAAAAGAAAAATATGTATTTTTAAGAAATTTCTTATGGTTCCCTCTTAAGGTTGGGTGAAGTAATAGTTTTCTATGACAGAGATCCCAGTCCTGCTTAGAGCTGCCAACTCGCTCACAGCAAAAGCATGACTCACACAAATGAGAAGGACCCTTTTCAACAAAAGGCTCAGTGAACACTGCAAATCACTTCCTGTAGCAAAAAAAAAAAAAAAAAGAGAGAAAAAAAAAACCATCCACCCACTTACAGCACACTAGAACCAATCAATTCTCAAATTTCCTTTTCCTATCTTCTCAAACAGACATTCCTTCCAACCTTTAATTCTTCTCCCCTTCCCCTCCCTTTTGGTACCAAAGGCAATTTACCTTTAAAATTGAATTAACAGCCTTTATGAAACACTGCACTTTCTTCTGTTTAAATGTTCTTCCACCTCATATATTTGTGAATCTATAAACAAGTCAAAATTAGATAGCAAATATCTGGATAATATTTACACATCTATACTCCCCCTTTTTCCCTACCACCCAACAAAACACAGACACCTTAAAGGTTATCAGAAAACCTTTAAGGACACAAGTATTTTAGAAACAGACAACAGAACTGAAGAATATACATTTTCTTTGACAAAAGCAGCCTAACAGACTTCACAAGTACCTTTGTGTCAAGGCTGCCTCTCACAGAAACTTGAGAAAGAAACCCTTCTCCACTATTACAGAACAACAACCTTATATTTTATGCAGCAATTACATAAAGTACCTATGTGTGAAAAAAAGTATTTATCTGACGTCTGACAACAGGCTTAACAGCTGTTTTTTCTTTCACCACTGATAATCACTCAGAAAAAAAACATTAAGAGAATCTTCAATTCACTGCAATGTTTGATTTAATTCTGAAAAACTGAAAACATCTAAAAGAATATTCGAAAGTCCAGATATCAAAAACCTGACATCCTGCAGAGAAAAAAAAAGAAATGCACCAGGTCTTATTAAGCATAAATGTCAGCCACAAACACTTGATCTGAGAACTAGCAAAACATGCAGAAAACAGTTATTTCATTTCTTCTACATTTAAAAAAAAATATATGTACAGCACTGTGGTACACAATGCCCATCTCAAACCACATGATTAATGTGGCTATTAATTGATCTTTGCAAAACATCTTTTGGATGAAGGACAATACACTGCATTATAAACAAATTCCAACCTGAGAAGTTGCATAGTACAAAGTTCTTTTTTAAGCAAATTACTAACTGCAGCACAATTTAAAGGAAAAATCCTATGGAATTCCTTCCCTCTCTCATGACTGAAGGCTGCAGTATACAAAGTGCAAATACAGTGAAACAGACAGCTCAAATACAGGTATTTAATTAGTATATTCATGACATTAAATTAAGTCAGCACCTCTTATCCCAGCAATGATGAGTAATGGCAATGTCCTAGCCAGTGTAAAAGCAGGTTTCTAGTGATCAGAAATTTCTACTGCGAAATAGCCTTTCATCACCACACTGCGATCCTGCTACAGCATCCACACAGCATTCATTCCTCTCTTCATCCTCCTAGCATAGCAACAGCAAATATACACACCATAGCCTATTTTTATGTCTCCACTGCCCAGAAAACCCTATTGGTCCCAAAAGGCTCTCTTCATTAGAACCGGCTAGCGAAACTGCAAAATGTGAATGAGATTCTGTGAGCGTGAATGAAAGGGCTGGCTAGCATCCCCACATTTCTGTGAATGAAGAGAGGCCTCGAAGCCTCTGCCAGGCAATCCCTTGGGTGCTCACCAGCCCAGCCAATACCAGCCGACTTTGATGACTCATTCAGCAAAGCCTTGCTAAATAGTGGAAGATCCCATTTTGAGCACAGGCGGCACCTTTTTTGCAGCAACACCAGAAAATGAAGCCAGCGACTGAGCAGACAAGGGTGGGTTGCAAAGCTGCTGTGGAAAAGAGGGTGTTTCCAGAGAAACACATAGGTTGTCCACAGGGATGGCAGGTGAGGAAAACTGGGGAGTCAGATCTGCGTTTCTCCCCATCGTGTTCATTCAGCTAGTTCATTTACATTCAGGATGGGAACGTGAATGTGCACATTTCCTTTGATGTTCGATTGCTCTCTGTGTGCGCCAGCAGATTCACAGATTTTACAGGTTTGCCTTCAGAGACTTCTGACGCAAAAACGAAAACAAAACACACAAAAACCCCCAAAACCCTGCTTGAAAAAAAACGCATATTCTTAATTTATGCTATTGGGGTTGGAACTTGGTGATCTTTAAGGTCCCTTCCAACCTGAACCATCCTATGATTTTATGATTCTGTTAGCAGGGCAGATACTGAAAACCAGTATGATCATCACTCCACTGAAAGAGAGGCAGAGAGATAGCTAGAGGATAAAAACTTCCCAGAGCACCAGCAGAAGCACTAATTTCTGGCGCAGATTCACTGGACACAGAAATGCTACTGTGAGAAACAGGCTGAATTTTGCTTCAGCTAATTGATCTATTTTTTTCTGTGAGCATGTCTGTATTGACAAAGGTGGCTCAGTGATAGTGGAGTCTCATCCCTTGTGTCCAACTGATCCTTGGAGGCACCTTGGGGCTGTCCAGGGATCCTTGTTTGTGGAGTGTTATCTAGGTAAAGGCTAACCAAAGATTGGTGGCAGGCTGATAAACGGACAATGGACGGTGAAGACTGATAAGTGGATGAAGGCCACCTGGAGGGTAACTGATGAAGATATGACCACCAGAGTACTTGTAACCACTAACACTGGACAGTAGGTGATGGCAAAGATTGTGAAACAACATATAGCATAATCAACTATTCAAGGGGCTGTTTAGGATGATAATTTTGTAGAACAGGTGTATGTGCTTTATCTGTAATAGGTTAGCCGGTCGGGAAGAATGTGAGCTCCAACTTCTCAGCCAATGAGAAGGGAGACAGTAACTCAGGTGGCCAGGACAAGAAGCATAAATATACCTAAAAAACCAAAAGGTGAGTGTGCCTCTGTTTTGAGATGCACCCGATTCAGCGCTGTTTCATACAATAAATTTTTATACCTTTGCTTCGGTGACTTTGTCCTCTTTAAATTCTAGGTGTGAGCCGGCATTTCTCACACTACCAAGACATCCTATGGATGTAGAGTTCTGTCATTAGAAGTTGCAGAGGAGTAGAAGCCACTGAATTACCCAGTGCTTGAAATCTGGTACTTATTTCAGTGTCTGATTGGGAACCAGTCTCCTTCACAAATCTGGCCCTAAACTGGAAGAAGTGAACATTTTAAAACCTTGCCTTTTATAGTTCTTGGGACTAGAAAAGGTAATAATTTTGGCTACAGGCAGCAGGTTCAAATACAACTCTAGGAAATACTGAATGAAATTAGGAGACCTTGGAATAAGCATAAATGACAATTAAAATTAGGATCTAGTTAATTCTAGCTATTGACAGAATATTATAATATCTTTGGCATTTCCAACCACACGCCTGTAGCTTGCATACTGACTACACCATGCTAGCCTTAAACTTAAACCTTGTTACTACTGTTATCATAGCACTACGGACAACAAGACATTCAAAACACCATTTCTCTCTAATCTCTCTATCTGTGCCTATGCTAGGTGAGTTAGTAAAGTGGATGCAAGCAGAAAATGAGCCTTTTTCTTGTCTTTTTGCAGGGATATGAGTCAGACAATGAGTTCATTGTTAACTCAGTAATAAAATGGCAGGTAGAAATTAATCGTTGATAAATGCAAAATTATACATAATCCTAGCAATACCTACACAGTGAGGGGGGTGTGCACTGCCTCTGACCAACTGCAGCACTTCTTATCAATTACTGGTAATTTTGTCATCTCTGATAATTTTGTCTTTTTTGGATTTTTTTCTCTGTTGTTTTTCAGTTCTGTTTTCTCATGGATGCTTCTCTCACCCTGATGCAGTCCATATCTCATGTCACTGTTCCTCCGTTTCTCCCTCCAAGTGGCTCTCAGAGGCTCATACTTAGCTGCCACATTTTTTTCCTTCTTAAGTACCTCCGCAGCCTGTATTTCAGAAGGAAGTAAGTTTTATTAACAGCAAATAGTAGGGAAAAAACATACTGGTGGGGAAGATTAGAGGGAGGAAAGGGGAGAAACTACTTATTGGTTTCCATTGATGAGGTTTAACATCATTTAAATTGCTGCAGATGCAAAGGTAGGAGGTTTTGTCAATATACAAACTAAACCAGGTAGGAATGGTGTGATCACCACAAAGAGGAAACACAAGCAATACAATTGCTATGTTCCATGACCTATAGTAAGAAACTCTCCCTAATGGAGAAAAGGTGACTTTCAGTGACCCACATTTAGAGAACTATTAATCATATAATCAGAATCAGCAAAAATATCTGGTTCCAATAACGCACTGTGGTTAAGCATGTACTTTATATAAACAAGTGTTAGAAACTGTTAAATTTCTGCTGAAATACCACTTGCTTTTCAACAGCTTCTGCCCCGTGGCTGTAAAAATGCTTGTGGACTAACCTGAATTTAAAAAAAAGATGAGCATGAGAAAGACACCGGCTTTGGAAAAAAAAAATCCAAACTGAATTGGGCTAGCTAAGTTATAAGAAACAGTGAATATGTCAGACAAACTTGAATACAGATGGTGCTAAGAGTTTTAATTGCAGCACACAAAAAGTAGCCATAGGGCCATTGTAGTTGACATTCCTCTCTACAAAAAGACCCAAAATTATTTTAATTAATGTTACTATGATGCAGCATTAAGTCATCAGCAAATAGGATGCAATTCCTCACAGTGTAATATGATGGACACAAGGGTTAATGCTCTGCCTTAGTAAATCATCTTGCAGAACCTTTAGTATCACAAAGGGTTGATTCTTTACATAAGAAGATAGTATTTCAAGAGTAAAGTATTCTAATATCCTGTGGGGACATTCCTTCTCATGATTAGTAAATTGAAAAAGGAAAATACCAGCTTTCTTTGCACAAGTTAGATACATACCAGACATCTCTTACCCATGTATTAATCAGTCTAATTCAGCTTCATTTATGTGAGATGTCAGATTATGTAGTTAGAGACAAGGAAGACAATATCAAGACAAGCTAAAAAGAATGATGATCTAACCTTCTTAAGAGGTGTATAGCTATTTTGATAAAAAAATATTTCTAAATAATTTTGATTTATTTATTCTGTTTGTACATAGTTAATACACCCTGTTCTATCTTCCTCTGCTTCTCTGATATACCTGCAGGATAAAAACCCATAGACTGGGCTCACACTTAGATTTTTTTTTTCCATACTGGGTGTTTGAGCCAAACCTCAGCTTTCTGTCCTATGCGAAAAAACCCCCAACCACCAACAAAAAAAAATCCCCAAGGCCTGCAGGCAAAGGCTATGATTGTCCCCTAAACAATATTTTAATAAATTCCATTTGATTTATTTCAACAAAAAGAATGCTATAAATTGCCCCTATCTTCCTCTCGTTCTCACCCATTCTCTATCACCTCATCAGAGTTTTGCTGTTTCCATAGCAACCTTATTGCTAAGAGTGGGCTGCACCACTAAATAGGAGCGTTATCTGAGGCTTTGCAAGTTATTTCTCTGGAAAACCATATTGTTGGAAGTATTACAGTTCAAAATCAGTGATCATTAATCATTAATGATCAATTTACAATTTAATTTACATCAGTGGAATGCAAAATTGAAGTCTGAAATATAAGGCCTACAAATTTCTGTGCAGATGCTTAGGGTTTGAGCCAGAAGCTGACCATTAAAAAGGAAGATGTTTTTTCTGCTACTTGAAAATACGGAAACAATTTTGTCCTAAGACACTTTCACCCTGTGAAATATTGCTGTTGCCCTCCTGTCACTCACTGTATCACCGTTGCTGTGCTGCCATAAAATGCATGCTGTGGCATCCAAATGAAGAATAACAAAGAAAAAAAAATGCTTGTTTTTTCAACCAGATCCATTCTCAAATCTGATTCACTACTCAAATTCAACTGAAGGCAAAGCAGGTGTAGGAATAAGCAGTCATGGACTGCGAGGAGGGAGAGGAAAATGTATTAACTGTATAGGCCAGGACAAATATCCACTTGCATCAACCCCACCCTGAACTGACTAGCTCGTACCACAAAACCATCCATATTTTTTTGGCAAACAAAGAGTTACATGCTATGCTGTATTTACAGCAAAGCCATTATCAACCAGTGCTTGTAGTGAAAGAATTCTGGCAATTCTGCAGCAGTGGATAACAGTGCCACTGGAGGGTTATTCACAGCAGTACTCATCCCAGCAAATTCAGAATGTGGGGTACTTTTGCATAATTTGTACAAATTGCTGGTGTGAGTCACTGTACCTGTTTACAGTAATGTTGCTTGTTACCTGACCTGAAGTGATTGTTAACTTCTTTCTGGGTACAGTCATGCAGAAGAGGCATTCTCAGACACGTGTATACATCTGTGTGCACAAGCAGACATGCATATATACTAAGGATGTATTCTCTTCTTGGCTAGGTTGCTTGCCTTTCTTTCATTTCACCTGGGCTAACTAGATATGACAAAAGGTATGGCAAACAGGGTGGCCAACCTGTGAAAGACCTGGTAATGAAGCAGGGGTAGGTGGCAGGATTTAAATAGCTGCTTAAATGATCACTTAACTGGACTGAAGTTTACAAATTCCATTGCCAGTAATGTGAAGAAAGGCAAGAAGTAAAATAGCTGCAAATGGGAGGACTGAGAAACTCCCTTAGACTCCATGCATTGAAGCAAACCAGAAAGGAGACAAGCAACCTTCACTCTAAAAAGGACTCCAAGATTAAAAACTATTTAGAGTGACAGGGGAATGGAGACAAAGATATGTGTACTGCTCTACTGCCATCCACAGCAACTTGTGTACTTTTTTGCTGTAACAAAAGTATATAGTGACTTTCTCCAGGTACCCTCAGAAAATCTGTTTTGTTTGCTCAAGCAGGACAAACCCCTGAGAAGCTTTGGTACAATTAAGGTTGAGAAAGGATAGAAGTAACTGGTATTCTGACAGTCAAAAGTTCTCCAAAGGACTTTGGACCTTATTTCAGTAACAACAAAGATAAATGATGTAAAACAGAGAGGCTGGAGCCAAAAACTTGGCCAGAGCTTGAACAGACAAGCAGAAACTGAAGCCCACTGGCCAAGCACAGCTATCTGATGGGTATTCAGGTGAGAGGAGCTATCCCAGAATGGGAGAAAATGGTCAACTATGAGCGTTTGTTGAGAAATGCTTGCGTCGGCAGTCTGACTCCAGAGTTGCGTGGTGCTCACTGAGACCTGAGTTTCAACAAAGCACTGGTGCCAGAATGAAGAGGTGGAGGAAAAATGCCACTGGCAGAGACAGTGACTCCAGCTCCCAGTTCCCGAAGGGAGAAAGAGAAAAGGGTGGTTAAAGCTACTACGCAGCCAGAGAAGCCTGTTAAAGCAATAAGTAAAGCAGAAGGAAAAATCCTACCAAGTGGCACTGAAAACAATCAGCCTGACTACCTGTTGGCAACAGTGGTGCTGCTATCTCCAGGTAGTTCAACAAGTTTAAGCAACAGCATATCTGCGAGACTAATTGAACACTATTATTACAGTCAACATGTTAGCATTATACAGATGTTGATTGCTATTACTATTCACTTTGACTGTATAAGAAAGAGTAAGGATCTATACTGTTATGAAATTATTATGTGTTACTGAAGCAACCTTTTAAGCCACTCCTCTAACAGTGTCCTGTTACTGTCCTGTTATTACTGACCACCATGAACTGCAATTACACTTAAACTAATATTTTATTTCAATACGACTAGCAGCACTTTATCTCTCTAGGACTACCAAAACAATGGCACAGTTTTGCCTCATCCTGCTAAAGCTGCTAGTGTACCCAAGTGTTATACCAATAGCTATAGCTAGAAACTATACCAATAAAAACATGATTTTGCACATAACATTGTGTAAATACTTAAGAGTCTGCTTTTGCAAAGCACCTGACCAACATATACCTGACCAACATATCTAAATTGGCAGAAATCTGCTGTTTACAAAATCCTTAAGTACAATTAAACTAAAAACTCAAAAGTTAATGCCAAAATAAATCTACTGCACAAAATTTTGCATCAGAATAAGTATACATGTCTGTCTCCTGTGCAGTGACTCAAATATCACAGACCACCATGATGACAGTCACATGAGAGAAAAGGCAGATATTAAAGGGTTTAAGTACAGTGATGTGTAGGTAGATGGTAATGTTCCTGGACTGACACACCTTGCCAATACCATTTTAATATTGCTTTTAACATTTTTGGCCAAAACAAAAGTTTTTTTAAGAAAAAGCAAAATAATACCCTGCTAAAAAAAATTTCCTATATGCACAAAACTGCATAAGCTACATGTTAATGCCCTATAGTACATCTTTATAACTCTTTCTAGCAAGGAGACACTTTCATCATGTAGACACCCACAGCCATTCCACACAACAAACTTCGCAGTCACACGAAACAAACAGCTGCCCTCTGCTGTCCAAGATACAAAAGAAGCCCAAAGCTTTTCCTCTCTCTAGGAACTCTCTCTAGAGCATTAGCATCTACGAGCACCTAAATTACCAGCCTGCAAATCACACCTAAAAGAGGGAATAAGGAGAATAAAAATTTGTATCTAAGTCCCTGGAAGGCCATGTTATGGCAGCAAGAAGTGAGTGTGCACCATCAGAAAGCAAGACCACAGTTAAATACTGTTTAAGAGAGCAGCAACGTTCTGCCTGCCTGTCTCATCTGTTCAGAAGCATACTGCTCAGAGCAGCAACCCTATTTCAATTGCTGCTTCAGCTTTTCGTGCTTTTGAAACAAAGCAGTCTATAAAATGTCATAAATAGATGAACCATATTACTCAGCCTTGAGGCGGTTCTTTGCAGCAGAAATGAAATTTCTACCACTTAAGGAAAACGATGGATATGTACTGCCAGGAGAGATGAGGTGCAGTGAGCAGAAGTATGAGGTGTGTGCAGTGTAGGGAGGATCATATCATTCACCTTTCTGTAATTTTTAATTATGTCCACAAAATTTTCTTTTAGCAATGAGCTAGCAAACAGATCAAATGAATGACTAAAAAAAAAAAGGTAAATACTTCACAAAATAGATAGTAACAGTCAAAAACTAAGAGGCATTTTTCTATTCCCCACAACATATTTTCCCTCAGTACATCAGATGCCCAGAATCTTATTAATAAATAAACAGTTGGTTCAACCACTGCAGAATATTGATTTTGCATCACCAGATATTTTCCGGAACTTTCCCAACATGAAAATATTTTTTACAGGCTGGTAAGTGCCTTTTTGAGAAAGCTATTTATTTTCTAAACCATTACTAATTTTTTGTGTTTAAATAGAACTTTGGCCAAATTAAATCAAAATTTGTTGCTAGGCAAATACTGTATAAGTGTCTTTTACTCATAAATATATCAAATTCATGACCCTTTAGTCTGGTTTCCCTTCCTTGGTTACCTCTGTAACTGCTCAGTAAATTTGTAACTAGCTGTGTATCGTTGGTCAATCAACAGTTAATGAAACAACTGACAAAATTCAGCCAAAAACTACAAAGAAGGGGAGGTTTCAAAGCTTCTAAGTAACAACATATTCATGGATTAAGCAAGGGAAAAGAGTGAAATTCCACCTGTGCTTCCAGACAGGAAGGCACTGTAGTGTTAGCCTGTATTTCTTAAAATCTAATGCTTTTAATAAACATGCTTTAAATATTATTGGAGACTTTACCACTATTGCAAAATTTCACAATGACTTTCATGTAACACAGGGAACATCTTCTGTTAATTAATTTTTCACTGGACCACTGTATTACTTTGAAGGAAAACACCTAGTGCTTTGAGCAACCTGGTCTAGTGGGAGTTGTCCCTGCCCACACCAGGGGGGTTGAAACTCAATGATCTTTAAGGTCCCTTTCAACTCTAACCATTCTATGATTCTATGATTAAAAATTCAGACAGACTGTCACAACTCTGGGTAAATTGCTAGTGTAATCAGTCCCCCAAATGTCTACTGTTAGTTAAGCAAAAGCACAAAACAAAACTACCTCACATTACACTTTCGAGTCTGTTCTTAGTATGGGGAGATAAATAAGGCCTGTAGCAGCTGTAGATTTTCTAGGTAACTGTTAAGGTTAGATCAATCATTAGTAGCTACCACTGCTCGGGATACTCCTACATTATGCAGCCTAATGATACAGGCAGATACCTGCCATGATTCATGCAGTTCACTCAGATAATATAATAACATTATCCAACAGAGCAAGAGTACAATCTACAGGTAAAAACAGTGACAAATTTCTCTGTGCTATTCTGGATCCTGATTATGGATCCTAGGAGGAACAATATACTGCTGTTACTTCTAATTTTGATATACAAGTACTGAAGACCTCCCTAAAAGAAGAATGAAAAAAATTCTGAGCCTGTGCAGGGCACGATTGCCAGGAAGACTGGAGGGCAGGGGAGACAACATCCTTAACAAAAACTAGCTTCAGCAATGTAGTCCAATACTGTCCTTTCTAGCAGTGGCTTCTAAAATGCAGCCACAAAACAAATATTTTTAATAAACAAAATGGTGACATGAAAAATACTTCTACTGTTTCTTTGACGATCTTCTTGCATTCAGATCAAGTAGACAAAATGTCTATATATACAGATACACACAGGCTCTCCCTCCCTTTCTCTCTCTATAATGTAGAGAAAGAATATATGTAGCAGCTTATTCCTAAGGCTCTTTTTCTCTTAATGTATATTGATATACTGACTCCTATTACACATAGAGTTGTGCTATAATTTGAACACATTTTATGAAGAACAAGTAGCAAAATGACCAGACATCTTATATATTTCATTTTTTCTCTCACCACCATGCGGTACTTTTTGATGGGCAACTATGCACATATTTTGGCTTGTTAACCAATGTTGCTTTCCCCACTACTTGACCATTCTCTCCTGAAAATGCATTGTCATTGCAGAATGCCAATGTCAGTATTTAGAACATATCACACTCATATACTCATTTTACATATAAAAATATGTAGTATTTAGGAAAGCAACTTTTTTTTCTGTTAATTGGGACTCATACTGCTTCAAAATCAACATTTGATTCCATGAGATGTTTGAGTGTACTTGATATGGAAATTGGTTCTGGTGTTTGTAGGGTTAACCTGCTGAGTCGTGACTACTTGAAACTGTCAAATTCTCTCCAAGGATAAATAATTAAAGCTTCAGGAAGAATAAGCACACAGGAACTGGTGGAGATTGGATGTACGTAGGTGTTGAGGGCATTCATTTTTATCCAATCACTGAATAAAAAGCACATTATTCATGCAATCTTGTTCATTCACTGCTACGTGACCTGCACCACAATAGAAGACTGCAGCATCCAGTGCTGAACTGAACTGCATTCAACACAGTACAAAGAGGAGTCTAATGGTATCAGCACACAAGAGCAAAATGCTACACTGTAGGTGTGCATGCAGCCTTTGGTTAATGCTACAGCTCTAATGACTAATGCTGGAGGGACACAAAAATACTGTTTCATGTAGAATTTTTGTTCTTTGGTTGCAATAAAAATAGCGAATATTAGCCTTAAACTGAAATGACTTTTTCACTTTCTCTTCAGCTTAGATGTCTTACATGTGTTGTTAATGATCACTTCCAGATGAAAAAAAACAAACCAAACAAACAACAAACAAAAGCATTTATTAATTTGCATAGCAAAATAAATGCAATGCATTCTAGTATCTGTATGTGGGAAAATAACAGAAAATTGGCAAGGACTGTAAACATGCTCAGGTGACTTGCAGCTGGGGTGTAGAAAAACCACATACATCACACCAATCCTTGTTTAGTCTTGTGTGCTTGACAAGTAGAACAGCTGTGTTAGGTAACACAGGCCTGTGATAGACTCAGAGGTACCCTATCGAACATGTTTGAGATTCCTGCCCTGCTTTGGAAAAGATCAAAGTACAGTGGTAACGTACTGTAATCATGCAGGTAATAATCCTGCATGAATCCCTGTCTTACAGGTGAAAACAGCAGGTTCAGTGATCCTCTAGCAAGGACTGAACTCTGTGGTGCCAGTGTCCCCACTTACGTGTCTCTGCTGAGGTACTGCTTCAGGGATCCCCCATTTGGCAAGGTAACAAAAATTACTCTTTCCATTTCATTCATGGTTTTGTGGTTATTACTGTGTTCTGCCTATGCTAGCTCACCCACTGTGGTATAAAACTTATGAAACAAAATATTTCAATAAAGTAAACACTGAAAGTTGTTAAATCTACAGCAAAGCAATCTTAGCTGTGAAACTCAAAAACGTCCTGTTCTGTATTCCTGAGGGTTTTTAAAGCAAAAGAACAACCCCCTGCTCCAAAATAGATTCCTTCGCCTTCACATTCCTATTTCGGTCCCACGTTTACTCACTGCAAATTCTCTTTGGCTTGATACCTTATATGCCTGTTAACTACTCTGTGAAGTGTAATTGTTTACTTGCTTGAATATTTGTATACCACATACAAAAGGTGAAACTCAAACAAGAGTCTAGTGAAAAAAATCAACCAATAAATGCTAAAAAGTCATATATCTATAATGCCGTATTAAGGTACATGGTTACTGGAAAGTGAGGCACCTGCTAAAAGTGTTCATATCATCTCCCACAACTACCTACTCACTCTGGCATTTTTAAATACCAGATCAGTTACATCATTCTTAGTAGCAGATGTTACAGCTTGGTATCTTACATCCAAGCATATGCACAACTGATGAAGATTTTAACTCTTATTTGTCATGAAAAATAGTGATCCTGTAGAAAGGCTTGTATGGTGCTTGAAACGTTATCAGAATAAAAACTTACTTTATTTTGCCACGAAAGACAGAAGTAATCCACAAACAGTGTCCACAGATATAAAGCATACAGGAAAGAGGGAAATGAATTAGCTTCTTATCACAAACCAAAGAAGAAACGGAAAAAGAACCAAAAGAGACGGAAAAACTACAAATCTTGTTATTCAAATATTCTTCCTTGGTAAGGTATCAAAATGCTGTACCTGAAGACAAAATGGATGCACATGAGAAAAAGAATGAAGGTCCTCACAGATGTAGGAATGTAATGGAAGATTGGTGAGGAGGACTGTAAATATATTCAAATGACCTGCAGCTGATGTATCCAAAAACACATATATAGTTCATTCTTGTGTACTTGACAAGTAGAACACCTGTGCCTAGATAACTGTCATGGTTTTGACCAGATCAACCAATCAGAATGACAGATGGCCCCTCCCTCCCCCTCTATGAAAAAGGGAGGAGAGGAAGCGATAAAGAGATTTATGAGTTTAGAAAAAAATTAAACACCTTTATTGAAAATATTAATAAATAATGAAATAATAAGAAAAATTTAAAAAGGGGAAAAAAAAGTATACACTATACGCAAAATCATATCAAGCTCCCAGGATGAGGATCACAATCATGTCACCAGCAGGCACAGGGAAAAGTCCCAGACTGGACTCGGCAGTGGACAAGAGCTGGGTTCCGGATCTGGAGTCAGGAACGCGTGGATCGGGATCAGAGGTAGATGAACAGACAGTGTCACCTCGGATGTCAGCTGTTGAAGAAAAAAAGTTGACCCTTTGATCTGTCAGCTTTTATACTGAGCATGATGCAGATGGGATGGAATACCCTGTTGGTCAGGTTTGGGTTACCTGTCCAGTCTGCTCCTCCCTGCAGGTGGGACCCCTCTACACTTTTCCACTTCTGACCCTCCAACAGGACAAATAAGGAAGTTACCTGATCTTGGTTGTTCTAGCAATAAGTGTAAGCAAGGGCCTCTCTGCATACTGTTCCTTGGTATATCAGGTCTTATCACTGTGAGAGTGACCGGTTTCTGAACAATATGCTGTTAGTTGCAGAGTTTAGTTAGTTAAAGAGGCCTAGCTAAAAAAGTAAAATTACTGAACAGAAAATTAGTTCTATTTTACCTCAAACCAGGACAGTAACGCAGGCCTCTGATAGACTTAGAGACACCTTATCAAATATGCCAGAGATTCCTGCCCTACTGTTGGAAAGATCAATGCATAGTGGAAAACCTACGCCTGTGTGAATCCCTGAAATACAGGCAAGAACAGCAGGTTCGGACTCTCTCACCAGCAAAAACTGTCTCAACAAGGACTGAGCTCCATGGTGCCAGCATTCCCAATTGTGTGCCTCTGCTTGGGTGCTGCTTTGGAGATCCACCAGTTCACAAGGTACTGAGATTAAATTTACTCTTGGCAATTCATCCACAGTTTTGTGATTGTCCCTGCAGCCTACCTGGCTCACACACAGATTAAGAATAGGAAAAGTGAAAAAACATATACAGGCAGTCAAGAAGATGAAAGTAGAAGGAAGAAGGAAAAAAAGAAAAAACAACACCAGACTAGAAACACACCCAAAGAATAATTTAGCAAAAGACTCTGCAGAAATTTGGAAATACATTAATGGTTATAATAGGAAAAGTTTAATTTAGAAATAATTGGGAAAGTTAAAAATACTAAAGTCCTCAAAGAAAAGCAGTTTTTTTGCCCTGGACAGGGCACGTACGTTTCTTAACATAGACTTGAAAATATTCTCAATGACTGTTTGCCAAAAATAAAATAAATTTAAAAAGCAATATAGCCCTCATTAATATTTGTTGCTTAAAAAGGAATAGCTCCCTGCTTGCAAACTGCAACAAAGCATTAAACAATTTATTGAAAAAAATCATAAAAAGCAACAAAGAAAATATCCTGCTGCTATACTCAGCATGAAAAAAGTTCTCATAGATGTGAATGGTCTTTTCAAAAGCACTATTATCAGATACAGAACTAGGAATCGGTATGAAAGTTTGGGTAACAGGACACTCATCCTCCACCTGCATTAAAGCTAAGTAGAGTGCTGCACAGAATTTGAAATAGCAAATGGAAAATGGCAGAGTTTGTCCTTTGTGCTCATTATTGGTCACCCTCTTCACTGAATCCCTAGTACAAAAATATATTGCTATAATAAGACAACATGAGAAACAATTAACCAAATAACATTAAATTGTCCTATGTCCCAATGATGTAGTACTAATAGTTGCCAATGTTGTAAAACATTTGCCTTACATTTTGAAGGAAATTAATCAAATTACTGATAAATAGTATTATATAATTAAACATTATTAATGCTGGGATCCAAGACTACTGAGCTCCTAGGTAAGGTCAAACTTCTGTGTGATGTTACTCAGGAGAAAATAGTTTTCCTAATGTTAATAAAGAATATACTATTAAACTTCCTCTACTGTTCCAAAATTGCAAAATGATTAACTAGAATGGAAGAGTAACACAAGACTAACTCTCCATTTATCATGGCCAGATCATAAAGTGCCAGTCATATCCATGATAAGTGCATTTCAGAGCTTAGCCCAAAGGTTACTTTGGAAAAACTTGGGGAAATTGGGAAAAGGGCACTGCTGACACTTCCGGAAGCCAGATTTTTGACCATGTATTTTATGGAAATGAAGATATCCTCTCAATGTAGTGGCATAGACAAGAAAAGGAGAACACCTCTCCTGTTCTCCTGGAGAACAGGAGAGGTGCCTGAGGACTGGAGGAAGGCCAACATCACTCCAGTCTTCAAAAAGGGCAAGAAGGAGGATCCTGGTAACTACAGACCAGTTAGTCTCACCTCTGTCCCTGGGAAGATAATGGAGAGACTCATTCTAGATGTCATCTCCAAACAAATTGAAGAACAAATTGAAGGTTATTGGAAGTGGGCAACATGGGTTTACCAAGGGTAAATCATGTATGACCAATCTGATAACCTTCTACGATGTTATAACTGGTTGGTTGGATGAGGGGAGGGCAGCAGATGTCATCTACCTTGACTTCAGCAAGGCTTTTGACACTGTCTCCCATAACATCCTCATTGGGAAACTGAGGAAGTGTGGGCTGGAAGAGGGGACAGTGAGGTGGATTGAAAACTGGCTGTGCGACAGGACCCAAAGGGTGATGATTAATGGAGCAGGTTCAAGCTGGATGCCTGTAACCAGTGGTGTCCCCCAGGGGTCAATACTTGGTTCAGTACTGTTCAATATATTCATCAGTGACCTGGATGAGGGGACCGAGTGTATCCTCAGCAAGTTTGCTGATGATACCAAACTGGGAGGGGTGGCTGACACCCCAGAGGGCCGTGCTGCCATCCAGCGGGATCTGGACAGGCTGGAGAGCTGGGCAAGGAAGAACCTCATGAGGTTCAACAGGGAAAAGTGTAGGGTCCTGCACCTGGGAAAGAAGAATGTTAGGCATCAATACAGGTTAGGCATGGACCTGCTGGGGACAAGCTCCGAAGAAAAGGATCTGGGGGTCCTGGTGGACAATAAAATGACAATGAGCAAACAGTGTGCTCTTGTAGCCAAAAGGGCCAACGGAATCCTGGGCTGCATAGGGAAGAGTGTGGCCAGCAGGTCAAGGGAGGTCATTCTCCCCCTCTACTCTGCGCTGGTGAGGCCACAACTGGAATACTGTGTCCAGTTCTGGGCTCCCCAGTTCAAGAGGGATAGGGAACTACTGGAAAGAGTCCAGCAAAGGGCTACAAAGATGATTCGAGGAATGGAGCATCTCCCTTATGAGGAGAGGCTGAGAGAGCTGGGACTCTTTAGTCCAGAGAAGAGAAGGCTGAGGGGAGACCTTATTAATGCCTATAAGTATCTCAGGGGCGGACTGAAGGAAGAGGGAACCAGACTCTTTTCAGTAGTTGCCAGTGAGAGGACAAGGGGCAATGGGCACAAATTGGAACATAAGACGTTCCACTTGAATATGAGGAAAAACTTTTTCACAGTGAGGGTGACGGAGCCCTGGAACAGGCTGCCCAGGGAGGTTGTGGAGTCCCCTTCTTTGGAGATTTTCAAGACCCGCCTGCATGCAGTCCTGAGTGGCACGATCTGACATGCTCTGGGTGGTCCTGCTTTAGCAGGGGAGTTGGACTAGATGATCTCTATGGTCCCTTCCAACTCTAAAAATTCAGTGAAATTCAGTGAAGATAAATAGTTTCAATTTTTAAAAGCTGGCTAAGATCAGGTACCTTTTATTCATGACTGCCACTTGTGGTATTTGTGAAAAATTAATTCCTAGATAGTAAGAGGTTGACCAACACAAACAAGTGTTTGGAGAGCAACAAATAGAGGTGATGAATGAGATCTGTAAATGTTTGCTTGGAAAAGTTCAAATATATCAATGTGTTTAAAACAGCCACAGCAAGACATCTCAAGTATAATTATTGCATCTCAGCAGAAATGCAATGTGACCACAACTGTTTTTATCACACTCATATATAGCACATATTTCTGACAAGTTAATATACAGATTGAAGGTGGGAGTTTCCAGGTTCAAAGCTAGTTTTGGCATTGAGTGACATGTCCCTTAAGTCCATTTTCCACACACCCAATTTTAGGCACTTAATGAAGGGGCTTAAGTTAGAAACCCAGTAATCCTAAACTCTCTCTACAGGCTATGGAAAGAGATAGTCAGCGGTAGAGGGCTGATTAGATTTTACCACAGCTGAATTATACTTAGTAAATGCCTGCTTGGTAATTCAGACTGAAGCTATCTGCGTACTAGCAGTTCAAATGTTTGAGTAGCATTTGAAGCAAACAAATTCCATCTCATCATTAAATGAGCTGTGTACTACTAATTCAATCTTCTCATTAGGTGTTTCTGTGAAACACAACTCAGTGCCCTTTTAATCACTACTCCTTCTCTATTTAGTATCTTTTAAAAGAGGTAATTCTTCCTCCTGTCTCTTCCTGCTTCCTCAGGTGGCAAATAAGTAATAATCTACTTTCTAGGAGACTAGCACAACAGAGTTGGGTTTTTCTGATAATTACAGGTGGGTGAGCAGCTTGTCCACTTAACGGCTTAGTATATTTTAAAAATACCCACAACTCCCAAATACTTAGAATGGCATTGAAGGGCTTTCTATTCTCACGGCTGAAAGCTCTGCTCTGTCCCACATGCTATTTAGTAAGAGGAAGCCTGGGAAGCTTCATTTATCAATTTTACTCCAAAAAGCAAAAGTTCTGACAAAGAACTTGTTGACAGTTACAGTTAAACAATTTCAGAGTATGACACTGCACGTCTTGGAAAATGGTAATGTGAAAATTAAGGGTAGTTATTGTCTTTTCCCTTTCAACCACCTACAATTTAAAAACATAAATACAGGAAGCTATCTAGTCAGTATATATAATGTAATGGACATTTTCTGAGCCAGATATAGTTGACTAAATAAAGGCAAAAGCATGTAGTGCAACTGCAAAAATAGCAAGCAAATGTGAAAAAAACCCAATAAATCCAAACGTAGTTGAATTTTAAAAATCTTGAGACAGAATTAGCTTCTGATTGCTAACTTACAGTACATACTTATTTAAAAAATTTGCTTCAGCAAAAAAGCTTATCTCCTGGGACAAAAACCATATTCCTACAGCTTCAGGTCTGCATTCCATCATAGCTTCTCAGAAAACCTACCTACAGAGCCTTCCTCATTACCAGTTTCTGCATTCTACCAACACCATATATACGGGTCACCAGGTATTTACGTTGTGTATTACAGAATTTAATGGCATACATGCTATATACTAGCTTTTACTTGAAAAAAAAAAAAAAGCAGTCACGCAACTTCTCCTTCTTTATTATTTGCTATGAGAATCTGAGAGGCAACTCCTCAGTAAGTCTTGCAGGATACCTTTTTACTTGTGCAGGGCCCCACAACATTTATGGGAATTTATTGCAGATGTATACAGATACTACACTATAAACATTTCAGAAGAGATACTATATTTTCTTACTTCTAATTACCATAATCTTCACTATTCATATTTCAGTGACATATGTCATGGGCCATAACACAATTATAGAAGATACTGCATGCGAACACACACACACAGAAAGAAAAACCCACCAGAAATTTTGTAGCCCAAGAAAATCCCATAGAGCAGGGAGCTTCACATAGACCTAAACCATCCTGAAAGGATACCTGTGATGTATGGAAAGTAGTGAGTAAATACATAATTTGGCCTACAGACTGAGAAATTAACATGCTCTTATTTGGTCCTATGATGCGTACATCCTCTTTAGTGCACCACTGATAGAAATTAATGGGGAACTAGAAGAAGGCAAGGAATTTATACAAATAACCTACACCTATGCCGCCTCAAATCATGCATCTTCATGCACCTTCAACACTAGGAAACATGTGTGCTACTATGTCATGGATGCAGCAAAGTCAATAGTTAATATTCAGTACAAGGTATTAATGGGAGCAATAAGGTGACCAGAGTAGCTACAGGAACAGAACTAAAGTGCTGTGTTTCCTAATCTTAAATGGAGGAGAATCGAATTCAAGGAATCTCTTCTGTCCCTGGCAATTATTTGCCCTGGGAAAATACTGGACACTTGCTTTCCCAAATAATAAGTCTTGAGCATGTGGTTACATGTACGGTTGCACTGGAGCACTCCTGGTTGAACAACTAAAGGGAACTTGACTTCCTCCCCTTCATATTTTGTAACTGCAGAAAGAGGCATCTTCCATCGTGCCCAATTATAAACAGGGCAGATTGAGATGCAACAATTGAATGGTAAGGCATATGCAGTCACAGCTACAGATCTCACTCAGAGTGCCACAAATATGACATCCAGCCACCTCAAAAAAACTGTGATCATGCTTACTAGATGCTAACAACAGCCATTTAATTTAGTTTTGCCTTCTGCACAATGAAAAATATTGTAATTTTGTAGGAATTACTGTCAAACTCATGGCTCTAATTACATTCTGCCATTTAGAAGTGCTTGTATATGAATTTAATGCTTCCAAAGATGTCACTCTGAATACTGAAATTCTCTGTTCATTCACAAAAGGTACAGTATACAGAGATACAGTCAATGCAACGGCACCCTAATGTAAGGCAAATCACGAAGGAAAGTAAGGTTCAAGCTATCATTTCTCAAAGTTAAAATGTGAGTTACATTTGTAGTGTGGCAAAATATCAGCTGCTTCTTTTTAATCTGCTTCATGCAGCAGGAAGAATTCTGATGGAGCCAAAATACAAGGCTGAAGAACTGCTGATTCCAGACTGAGCTTCAGACTCTTGGCTCATGTCTTTATTTTGGTCACATTAAAAGTGAAGCAAACAAAAGGACTAAATAATTTGATCCTGATCCTCTTACTGCCTAACTTCTCTTGTTCTTTTAAGTGCCAGAGTAGATTAAGTTCAGCACTTGGTTACTACATTGTACAACCTATAGTGCAATTTATATACTCCCAACCAAAAAAAAAAGTAATCTTGAACAACAGTTGGTGCAAAACACATCCTTATCTTGTGACAAGTTGAAACCAGAGCACACAAAGTATTCCATACCGATAAAGCAGTATGTCTTCAAGAAGCATGTTGTAGTTACAAAAGCTCAATCATATGGTTGACCATATTAAAAAAGGAACACATTTAAATCCTCACTACCTAGCTCAGCTCCTGGAAACATCATGAAATCCAAACTTGGTGAGGCACTCTGTAACAGGGCAAAGTGATGCTTTGTGGCAGTCATTAAGAATACATGCTTTGAAAAATTTGTGTAAACCATGGATTTCTTTAAGCATTTCTATCAGTCTTCAATGAATTGGAAAGGAGCCTTGCTACCACTTCATGTCCTTTGGGAAGATCTTTTCCCTCTCACACTCCGCCCCACCTCCAAAAAGGAGTTGGACGCACTGACAAAACAACCCTATGAAAATCCTAAATCACCACATTCCTGATTCCCACATTCAGTCCGATGGCTCTATTCTAATTTTACCTTTTGAGAAAGTTCCTATTAAACATCCTGAAGGTTAATTTTTTCCACTATTTCAAATATCAGTCAATATTTTCCACCCTTTCAAATATTAAGGTGAGGACTTAAATAAGGGGGATATGGCTTCAAGTTAAGTAAAGGCTGTCATTAGCTGTCACTGATTTACAGTAATTGACTTTGGTTGGTTATGTACAGATAAGATAAATGAAAGCACATGTTTAACTAACAGATGATACATTACAGGGTGCTTTGATTTAATTTATCATCAAACATATGGAACATTTTTATAACAAGTGTATTTTAGCATTATTCCATTCCAAAATTCTTCATTTGAATCTTTTTTTCCCCTTGTGGCTCTATCAGCTGATTGGAAAACTGTTACAAGGTACCATGGTAACACTTGCTACGCTGTAAGACATATTGAAGAAAGTTTTCAGACTCCTCAGGCATAACTACGACATAGAAAAATACAGAATAATGAATAATGTCAAGGAAACACTCCAGAGATACTATTTTAGGAAATTTCATAGATCTGTTATTTATGTATTTTTTACATTAAAAAAATACAATACACAGTCAGGGGAAAATGTCTCTATTTCTAATGAAAAGCAATTTGGTGTTTCACAGATGCAACACATTTAGCTGTTTAAAATAGACTTCAAGTGCTCTCAAAGTATGAACTAGCAATTTTGAAGTCCAAACTTCACTGCCCAGCATCTAACTACTGATGCCAACAATCAATACCACTAAAAGACAAGTGATATGCATAAGGATTCACTTTGAGGGAAAATGGGTTAATCTGCCTAGGCTTCATTTCTAGTCAGCAGAAGATTCTTTTACAGGAAAATTCAGAGCACATACTAATTTTGTCTTTATGGAAGTCCATCTCTGTCACTCAAAAGATCTAGATGACCAGTTATACTAAGTTCAGACTGCTCTTGTGCCCCTAAACTAGTCCTATCTTCACTGAGGGCTCCCTTGCAGCACCACAGATTAGTAGCTGATGTCAAGCAGCAGAAAACAGAGCACGATCATGCCAGAGCACTGATCCCATATGCAGCCTTTCTCCTCACAAGAAAAAACACATATCTAGATCCATACTGTGCTTGTGTATTTCTGCCAAGTGGAGCCCATAAAGAACTCCGTCTCCTGCTTTCAGGCTGGATAATGAATCTGAGTTTACCCTTTATTATTTAATTTTCTTTCTATTGCAAACTCACCTCACATATGATAATAATATGTAATAGTAATAACACACCAGTGTCACCTGAATTTTTCCAGGGGATGGGGACTCATTTCAGATTTGTTTTGCCGTTATGCATACTACAAAACAGTAAATGTGACAACACAAGGTCCTTGAAATCCATTTTTTCCGACATGAAATGTTTTCTGTCAAGACCCAACCTCCAAATATAACACTGTTTAACCAAAGCATAATAATTTTTGTAAGCGGTTTTTGTAACGCTGAACAAAAAAACCCCTGTGATTCAATCCCAGGCAACAACTAGTTTACTTGGTATCCTGAAACACATCCTTCTTAATGCCAGTTTTGTTTCTCCTACCTTCCCAAAACAGATTTGTTTATCTAAAACCCAAGTACATTCTCAAAGTTTTAGGTGTTTCATGGCTTTTTTAAACACTCCTGTTCCAGATTTATATCTTTACCATACTGCAATTGTAAACCAAGAGCAGTGACAGTATTTATCCCAGTTGTTTCTATAGACAGCTGTAGGATCTACACTAAAGTTATACTCTATTTCAAAGCTATATATACCAAAGACCTAGCAATAGCCTTAATATACAAATTTGTATGGCAAGTTCTCTAAGCTGAGGAGGCTGAAAGGGAAAGGTCTAACCAGGTTTGGATGAGTATAGCAACTGTGTCTCACAAATTACAGTTCAGTAAAAATGTGGCTGTAAGCCACCTCCACCACCCACTGAAGTTTTCACAGGAAATAAAGTTGTGGCACATTTTGGCCAGTCCTTGGTCTATGCAGTACAGGAATGGAGAGCCCAGGATGCATTCTGGCTGGCACATCCCATGGGCATAGATGTACGTACAGTGCCATACTGTTGATTCAGTTAAAAATGTGAATTAAGCATACATATCTTCACATGTCCCCCTGTCAAATGCTTGCACTGCAGTGGTTATGTTACCAAACACCCCATTCCAGAATGCACATAAAGAGACAAATTAACAATAATTTACTGTCTTCACAAAGAATCAATCTAGTGTTTTCCATAGCCTTTACTGTTTCACCCAAGATTAAAATCAGCATGGTCAGGAGTAAGTTTAGGGAATTTCACCAAAAAAAAATTTAGAGACAATTCATAAAGTCTCAGCTACCAGCAGTATTTTGAGATACAGTGTGTCATAAAACCTCTGACCCAAGGCTGAGGATGGGGAGAGTTATCACACAGACTCAGCTCTGTGCTGTATGGCAGGCAAGATGAGGGCCAGTGGGTAAGACGTGACAGTGCTGTGCTGCAAAGGCAAGTGATTCCAGCATCACAAAGGAGAGGGAGAACTGGAAAATGGCTTTAGGGGAGAGGAGAGACTGAAATCTCATCAGCTCCCTCTGTAAGCTGGCACATAGTACTGGTGGGGTTTGAATTTACAGTAAAAGACAAAAAAAGAGGTATTACAGACACGACAGTTCTAAGATACAACTGAGAAATTTTAGTGCTGAGGGAATGCAAGGACCAATAGCTCCTTCAGGGAAGGGACACTGGGAGCCCAGTGTGACAGCACAGCCAGCAGGTCCAGGGTCCCTGTCCAGGCACAGGTATGCCTGTAACACAGAGGGTACTGAAGGTCAGGATGGACCCATCTGGAAGCAGCTCCTGCAGGCACGGGGTCGACCCTGGCACAGCAACCCCATAGCACTGCTTGGGAACCTCTTCCCATCACTGTCACCAGTGGGAAGGGGCCACCATCAGCTGCACTGGCTCAGTGCTGGCCCTGGTCCCCTCACCCAATTCCACCCAGAGGGGAAGCATGCTCCCAGGGCACTTAATATTGAGCTGAAAGTATCAGAAGATACAACAATATAAGAGAATGATTTCCAAACCTGCTGTCAGTCCACTTTTTGGACCTCTGATGCAAAGATTATGCCTCAAAATAAAAGCTTAAAACAATTATTTTACAAAAAGGTAGCCCTGAGAGCCTTTTGAGCTCAGTAGTTTGAACCTGCATGCCTCTCTTGCAGTGACAATAGGTTACCATGGGAGGAATAACAAAATGCAGGAGCTGCACTACCAGACTAAGCCAGCAGAAGCTTGGTGTGTTCCTGTGCAAGAAAAAGCTCGAAACATGCATCTAATTTTCAACAGTGGAATAAGACAAAAAATATTCAACGACTATTAAGAAACATAACGTTTGCCGGCATTCTACTTTTCACTTACAAAAAGTTCAAAATCTGCTGAGATGGCCAAAGACTCTTCACTGATTTCAGTGGATCCTCAATCAAGTCCTTTAGAATGGTTAACAGGTGGGCATGGAAAATCCCATTTTTAGCACATCTGCAAGCTGGCAACACAGGACCTAGTTCAGTATCCATGACAACACTACTGATGTGCTGCTAAAAACAAGAAAAGGCATTAAGTTTTAATACCTGTAAAGCCAGCTGAATCAGTTTGCCTGTGTCTCTCTTCTATAAATTTGCTGAACTTTTTATTTTTAAAAAGATATGTCTGTATATATGTGTATGTAGTGATGTAAGATTCAAGTATTCCCCTGCAACAGATGAATTTTCTAGTATCTAAAATAAAAAAAAAGAAGGGAGTCACTGGGAACACTGAAAGTTGAGCCATATAAGCAAGGATTTAAAAAAAAAACAACAACAAAACAACAGAATTAGCTTGCAAAATGCAGGATTAAAAATAATGGGAAAAAAATTCAAATAGCTATTCAGTGCAAGGAAAATATTTGAAAATAAGCAGAACTGAAAACAAAGGCTAAAGAACAGCAAATCAGATGGGTTTCCATGAAGTAAGGCAACAGACTTAGTCAAGTTCTGAGATATTACATACCCCCAGGAGCAAAAAGAATGATAGACACTGACAAAAATCACTCCAGGAGCAGTGTATTTTGTTCAACACCAGTTTATCCCAGAGAAGAGTGGTAAATATTGCTGTGAACTCAAGCAAGATGGCAATTCTGAATATAACAGTTATCTATATATATTGTATCAGGGATAGGGCAATAATCTACATAGCCAAGAAAGATTTAAAAAAAAAAAAAAAACAAGGACAAAGGACAAATTTGGGACAAAAAGATCAGAATATGTAAGTAGAATTCACTGTTCCCAAAGTTTTTGAAAACTGAATTCTGTTTAACTAATTCTTTTAACAAAGAAAGACTTGATTCAAGATACCAGGAGAAACTGCCACCAACTAAATGTATTGCATTTGATTCCAGCTCTACCAAGTGACCAAAAAGGCCACAGTCCTGGGCCTGCCCTCATCACTAAGGCTTCGGTGTCACCCGCAGAACAGAGAAGGAAGGTGAAAATCTGTCAGACATGTGGGTGGCTTCTCAAAGTGGGGAAACCCTGCTACCTGACAGGACGAATTTATAGTTTTTTATGGTAAGGGGGTGGGAACTCTGGTTCTTCATGTTCATTCTGTGACATTTACATCCTCCTACCTTCCAAACCTTCGCAAATGTTCCTACACCATGACAGAGGTATTAATCATGAGTGTTATTCTTTGAGATGAAAGTATAAATGTTTTCTGGCCATTATCTGCCAAAAATTCTGTTATTATCCAGTCTTCTTCAAATGGTTAGTGCACCAATTAGTACCACCTTAGCCAAAAACTGTAAGTGCTGGCTTGCAAAGATCAGCTTAGCTCTTAACATGAAATCAGTGAGCCCTCCAGTGGCTATTTTAAACCTTACATTGTTACAATAACCGTAAGAAAAACTGCATGTATATACGTAATTTTTTTCAGATTCCATTCAATTTCATTTTAATTCAGTCATCTTCTACTAGTTGTATTACAAATAAAATTTCATAGAATCCTATTAAAAGGCTTGCAAACGGATGCATTTTCAGCTCACATACATTTGCTTTTCCTCCTAGGTACAAAATTTACATTTAAACAATTAAGTAACTTCACTGAAATCAATGCGAAATATTTACCTAAGGGGAGGGGAGGAAAAAAAGTCTATGGATTGGGCTCAAATTCAAAATTCTAGTCAATAATCTGGTAGTATATGAATCCTACCTCTGGAAACTACAAACGTTTGGAACAATGAATAAATCATTCACAGGCTCATCCAACACAAAACCAAAGATGCTTGTTCTCATAAAGGAACTTATTCAGCCATGGAACTAACTGCAACAAGATAGAGTGCAGACAGGATGTTTGGCTCAAAGATGACCTGAAAATTCATGAAACAAAAATCCACCTGTGCCTGTTACTTACAAAGAAATCCCTCATCACTAATCCCTAAAGTCTAGAGTAATCTGGGAACGTATAATCACATACCCTCCAACTCTTACACTCTTCTAATATGGAAGGCATCCATCATAGAAAGTTGCAGAGACACGGTTGGCAAAAACACCTTTTCTCAGGCCTAGCACTGACATTTTTAAGTTCAAAACCTTTACTCAAACTATTTAATCACTATGTCAAAAATATCCAGTAACTGAAGAACTCTGCGATTTCACTGCAGATTTTTTTTGCCATTGATCCACTTTGAGGTACTGCTACGTTGCACAGCCTACAAGAAAACTCTGAGCAAGATAGTGCCTCATTTGATAGCACCTTCGTGTGCTCAATTCTCCAGTCATTAAACCACATCATCCTGAATTTGTTACATGAGCATTGGTTGCTATGGAAATCATCTGCTAAATTCAACATTATTGATTTTGTTTAACATGGGAATACTTCAGTATGGCTCCCTTTCAGATCTGAGCTGTAGTCTTTAGACAAGGTTCTGATCACTCCTGTCACGGAAAAATCCATATAAATTTAGAGAGAATTAAATCGCAGTGAAACAACATAGATCAACACTAGCTTCCAAGCTCTGCAAGGATCTGAATGGATCACAGAAATTCTATATCTCTACTCCCACCCTGCAAACTGGGCTTTTCTATGACTTGGGAGTAATTTACGCAAGGATGCCTTCAAAATGCAGTTCTTGAACCAGCACAGGTACTGGAAGGAGCATGCATCATGATTGGCTCTTCCTCTCAAGGCAGTTTATCCTCTCTCAGACGAAGATCTTCAGTAATTCAGCTAGATTATTTTGAACACTTATATTAGCTTATTTACAGACATCTAAACCACCAAAACGTAGTGTCATTCTTTAGTCTCTCCAAGACCTGGTTCATGTTTGTGCATAAACTGAAAAACAAACAAAACGAAATCCATTTTCTTCATTAACTGAGGGCAGGTTAAATAGCACACAAACAACTCCATGCTTATGAGAATGTTCTTCAAATAAAGTAAGGCAATAAATCTAAGTATCTAAATTGAGGTAAACTAATTTTGAATATCAAGTCTGCAAAGACAAATATTGTTAATATTACACACAAAAGTAGCCTGATTAAGTCTGTAGGATCAATGCTTTGAGGATTACTGGGGTTGTGAAAAACTAGGCAAATACACTATAAAGTCAGAAAATAAAATCACAGTCAAATAAATAGTTACTTTATTGAATAGCAGAACTAAGTTAAACTGATTTTCTACTGACTCATGGTTTGTGAATGACTGGCTTTACTGCCTCAGAAGGCATGCACATCAAAGGCTGAAGGATATTTGCCACTGAGGCATTGATATAAAGTCTTTTTTTCTCATGTAGAATCTTTGGTGTTCAGTAAGGTATGAGTGTAACTATAATGTCATCCCCATCAGAGTGCTTCTGCTCTATCTGGCCACCCATTATCACGAAACTTGCAATAATTTATTTATCAACATCTCTGTTAAGTTAGACCAAATCAGCCAGTAGGTCCAACAGCTAATTGAGGATCAAAACTGACAGAAAGTACATTTTTTTAAGCCTTGCTTCCATAGGGAAAATTAAAAATATAAAAGCACAGATAACAGTTCATCAATATATACTATTAATGTGATTCACACTCAAATTATTCACAAATTACTAACCCTGTATATAATTATGACTCATGCAGACAGTACAAAAGGTTCCTTGACTGTGACCTTGCTGTTCTATTCAGGAAAATGCATTCAAGTATCCGACATTAGTGTTTTGTGAGGACAAGTTTGAAATCAGAACTGCAGTAAGTACGTGGAACTTAAACTTTTCAAATATCTCACAGAACTGAACACAAAAAGCTGCAAAGAATTATAATCAGAAATTGCTATGCTCACCACAGATGGGAAACTTTGCATCTTCCTCTTCTGTCAAAAAGCAAGGTAAATATTTTGATCCATCATAACTTAACATCCTGAAATCTACATATGCAATAGTAAGAGGAACATGGGCCCATCAATATAACATAATATTTATCAATAGCCCAAATAAGTCTGTGGATGACCTTGGCCACAAGCAAGAGGTTACACAGAGGATTTAAACCTGCTCTTTTCTAGATATACAAAGTCATCCAGAAAAAAAACATGTTCATAGTCCATCTTTAGTCCCAAAGAGGCTCTACACTGACTACAGTCATGCTGTTCTCATAGGGAATGCAGATTACTGCTACTCAAAACTATACGCGCCTGCATATCAGAAACAGAAGACAGAGAAACTCAAGAATATTCTCTTCATGCTTTAGCCATTTTATCTTGTGTTTCAGCAAGAAAAACTAATCAGATAGGGCTTTGAGCAGAAGCATGCTTTCCAGCTGAGCAGCTCAGTCTCTCCCAACAGGCCTACACCCCTGAGGCTATGTGGAATCTTTTTCAGTCCGTACTATGGTAAACTTCTTTCATATTTGCTTTGACACATGTCTTCAACATGCTGACGCATGACTGCATGGTAGGAGCTAGTCAATAGCTTTTCTTTTTAATAAAAGTACATATTTGTCATTTCATTCACTTCTGACCTGGTTCAGAAGCTTCAGTCAGGACCTGGATCCACCGATTAATTCCAGAAACCAACTTCTTTGAATAAGAAAATGTATTACAATTCAAATTATAAGGTAATTCTAGAACCGTGGAGAAAAAAAAAAAAAATTACTTTTGTTGCACAGCTCTATACTGGCAAAAGTTAAAATGGGAAGGCATAACTGACACCACCACAGAAGCAGGCCTCAAAGAAATCAATGATCAGGGACAGGATCAGCTGGACCCAAAACATTCCTGCAGGATGTATTTTTTACTAAAATGTTCTAGATAACTAAATTAGGTACTGGTAGGAATTGTTTCCTAAAGTCATTGTCCCCTGACAAAGTTTAAGCATTTTTGTTCTCTCCACACTGGATACAGAACAGTTTACTCCCTTCTTTGCAGTGTGACTATCACATCCTATGTGTAACAATATTCTAAAGTAAATGTTTTAACATTGTTTCACACAATATCACAGTATCACACGGCACGGCTGAAGTTGGAAGGGACTTCTGGAGATCATATGGTCTGGCATCCCTGCTCAAGCATGACCACCTAGGGCCCACTGCCCAGGACCACATCTAGATAGCTTTGGAAGATCTCCAAGGATGGAGACTCCAGCAGGTCTCTGAGCAATCTCTTGCTAGTGCCTCATCACCCTCACTTTAAAAAAGTGCTTCCTGATGTTCAGGAGGAACACCCCATTTTCCAGTATGTGCCCATTGCCTCTGGTCCTGTCACTGGACACCACCGCAAAGAGCCTGGCTCTCTCTTCTTTGCACCTTGCCTTCAGGTTTTAATATATATAGATAAGGTCTCCTCTGAGCCTTCTCTACTCTAAGCTGAACAGTCTCAGCTCTCTCCATCTTTCCTCACAGGAGAGATGCTCCAGACCCTTCATAATCTTTGTGACCCTTCATTGGACTCTCTCCAGTAGCTCCATCTCTCTCTTATACTAGGGAGTTGAGAACGTACTCCAGCAGTGACATCACCTGTGCTGAATGGAGGGGAAGGATCAGCTCCTTCAACACTCCTTCAACACTCCTGTTTGCAACACTCATCCTAATGCAACCCTTCTTTGCTGCAAGCACACATTACTGGCTCATGTTCATTTTTATGTCCACCAAAACTCCTAAGTCTTTCGCTGCGAAACTCACCAGCTGGGTGATTCCCACCATGTACTGGTGCCTGTGGTTGTTCCTCCCCAGGTGCAGGACTTTGCACTTCCCCTTGTTCAACTTCAAGAGGTTCCTCTCAGCCCATTTCTGCAGCCCATTGACGGGAGCACAACCATCTGGTATTTCAGTCACTTCTCCGAGTTTCCTGTCACCTGCAAACTTGCTGACACTTGCAAACACTCTGCCCCACTGTGTAGATCATTAATGAAGATGTTGAACAGGATCAGACCCAGTATTGACCCCTGGGGTACACAACCAGTTATTGCCCTCCAACTAGACTTTGTGCCATTGATCACCACTCTCTGGGCCTGGCCATTCACCTCTGTCTACACATCCAGCCCATACATCAACAGCTGCTCTATGAAGATGTTATGGGAGTGTCAAAAAGCCCTACTTAAGTCTACATAGACAAGAAGCCACCACTCCCTGCCTGGGTCTACCAGGCCATTTCATCACAGAAGTTTAACAAGTTGGTAAAGCATGACTTGCCCTTGGTGAGTCTATACTGACTGAACCTGATGCTTTTCTTGTTCATATGCCAAGAAATTATTATCAAGCTTAATCAATGTGGCAGGAGACCCCCTGTGGTCCTAACGGCATGGCACAGTGGCTGGCTTGGCAGGAAGCACGTGAGGTCCAAGTCACATATGCAAAGTGTCCCCAGCCACACACCCCAGATACCCAAGCCCCAGAAACCACCTTGGTCAACAAGCCTACTGAGGAGACCCCTCAGCTGATGAGGGCTGTACATGACCATGATCAGACTCCAGATGTCACCAGTCTATAAAACATGGCTTCTGCTGGAGATCCCCTTGCACTGATTCTCCTTGGAGTAGTGGATCTGTGATTGGATCCTTTTGATCAGGACACTGTCCAAAGTAACTTTCTGGGATTGAGAGTCCTCACCTTATAGGTAAGTGGCTTGGGCATTTTGAGTCCTCATTCCAAGCTGAGATTTAGCTACACACCATTCTGTATTAAGTTACCAACTGACATTCTGAACCTGTAAATTGTGTCTGCTGAGGTGTTTGGAATACAAGATCTCTGTTCAGTTTGACCATTTCCCCTTTTTCCTGACACCATTAAAACCGATTTTTGGAACATGTTTTGTTGGTCCCACACTTCCACAACAACCACTTAACAAGCTTAACCAGTTAGCAGGATTACTAATTTATTTCAGTAATTTTACAAGGTTAAGGTTTTCATTTTAGGAAAGAGGTATCAAATTAATACTGGTACTTAACAAATTCCTGGTATTGTTGCGCTATATATTACTCATCCATGTGTTAAACTCTCATTAGGGAAGAGAACTCATAAAAAAAAGCAGCTGAAATGGCACTCTGATACTGAATAAGATCTCCTAACCCTGCATTGCTAAAACCAGTTTGTTAGTTTTGTTAGCTCTACCAATTGCCAGAGTACAGTTGTTCAGTCCTGATGAACAAGAATTTTCAAAATAATTTTGAGGGATCTCAAAGAAAGTTGGACGTATATCTGTCTAAGAATACTTTTAATCCTCTTCAAAATTATGATTTGGTATAATCATGAGTGTTTGCAATAGAAGGAAAAGTTGTTTTAGAAGTGACTCAAGGCTTTCACTTCTGAGTGAACTCAAAGGAGGCTTAAACATCAGCTTCCATATTTTCTCTCATATTCAATATGCATGAGATTAGCTGAAAGGTTACAAAGAAGCCACACAGATTAAACATCTCCCACCCAGATGTATTCTTCTGTCATGGTGGTTTGATCTTTTTTTCCCATTATTACACAATGCAACTCCTAACAGAAATTCTTATGTACTGTTTGCCATAAGTATTTTAAAATAACAGTTGTGCTGCCTGCAACTAAGCCAAAAAAACCCATAGTCTGTTTTGAATAATTCAACCAATACCTAAAAAAACTTGCAGGTGGTTTGTACTTGTATGATTTTACTGGAATTGCTATTCCACTTGAGAATCTTTGTTAATCGAAGGAATTTCACACATTTAACTGTACAGATACAAAAATATTGATTTCATTTTGTCTGTAAATGATCTGTGTCAACATGTCCTAAGATGCAGTCCAGTTAAGAGAAAACTACTGCTAGATTATAATGAGCACTCCTATGAAGTGTGAGCCTGGCTTAAACTTTAGCATGTATGACATCAGGCTGCAGTGCCAGTAAAAACAATGCTGCTAAAATCAATGATCCCTACCCACGCATTTGTGTCAGCACTTGTGCCTCAAATGACTTTTTTTTCCTCATCAGAACAGTTTTCAGACAGATATATTACACGATCACACACAATACCCGTGTTTCTGGCAGCATCATGAAACCAGAAAATTAAACTAGTCTTTTACTACACAGACCCAACAAGGAGAGGAGACAGCAGCACACAGCAAGCAGGGGGCATAGAACATGAAGAAACCAACACCAAGATCATCCTTTCTCGCAACATTCCCACTAATCTTATCTCATCTTACAGGATAACTATAACCAAGAAATACCAGTGCAGTTTAGCAGAATTCACCAGTGCAGAATTCACCATTTATCTACCGAAAAAGCCCAATGCCAAAAATAACATTCATATCCACATCCTAGGAACTGCAGTGCCTCTTACCAAATCATGGCAAGCTGCTACTTATGTTTTACCATTAAAGTATTCACTGTGCTATTTTGCTTGGTAAGAGTGTAAATTGAAATCCTGTCCGTAAACTGCACACCGCTCCAAATACGCCTGCACCCCACGTTTATTTCGTTTGCACTCTGAGCAAGTAGCATTTCAACTACTACCGACGGTAAGGCCTTCCAAGTCAGGGGAGCAACCGTGTTTGTAGAACAGCCGTATCCCAGCAACCGTGTTTGTGGAACAGCCGCCTCGCAGCATTCTACCAGTTCCCAACCCCCACAGGACCCCAGAACCTGGGATTCGTGCCCCAGGGCACGGCGCTCAGTTCATGTAAGCCCGAAGCTTCATGAAGAGAACAGAGGCTCCCTCCTGCTGCCTACCATGAGGCACGGGGCCGTAGCCGCCCCCGCCGCCTGCAGAGCAGAGCTGGGGAGGGCAGGGCAGGGCCGGGTCGCGCTCACTGACCGCCGTAATGGCCCTAACGGCCCCAACGGCTCAACCGTCCCTCCCCC